>JAQQZY010000003.1:5415164-5426975 GCA_030068375.1 Ostorhinchus rueppellii | reverse complement strand
TATTCTGTCTCTCACACTTGATGTGTACCTATGGTGAAAATGACAAACCTGTCGTATCTTTATAAATGGGTGAACTTGTACATTTTTAAGTTGCCCAATACTTATTTTCCCCACTGTATGTACATGGATTGATAGGTTTAGTGGATCAGAAGTTCAGTAGATGAATTTGGTTGCCAGTGGCTGTTTGGGTCCTTATGGGTTAAATTGGTCACATGTTGTTTCTTATGGAGTTTTCTCAGCGTCATTTCCCATATTTCAGCTTTTGCAGAAGTTCACACTGATCACTTGGTTCACGCAGACTCTGGGTCAAATCAGAAGAGAAAATAGTCCCCTTTTAATGTCTCACAATGAATGATATGTTACGCCTTGATTATGATGCAAGAACTTTTAGAAAACAGAGCCTCCCTTTGTGTTCACCTCAACCATGGGCTCCTCACAGGAATCAAACATTTGCCACTGGAGACCTTTTGGTTTTCCTCCTCAAGAGAAAAACAAAAACAAACAAACAGACATGATATGAGCTGTGATCATCAAGCAACCACAGCTGGCATGCTTAAGGGGGCCAAACTTATGATTGATACCAACCATATTGCCTTAGTTAAGCCTTTGTGATGTAAGGGGGAAGATGGGAAAACAAAATACCGCAGGATTAGAGTGGTATTAAACTTTGACAAGACAACTTTTGACATGATATCAAAGTGGCAGTGTTTTTCTTCTTCTTTTAATTATGGCAGGCGCTGTTTATCAGTATTGAGACCACGGATGCTGCTTGTTCATCTTATTTCCGCTGGGTGTGGGTCTGGTTTACGTTAATTCAGAGGTTTGTTTGTTTTGTTTTTTTTCTTTTCCTTGCCTATGAATGCAACACAAATTCAGACTGAAGACAACAGCATCCTAAATGTGATCCTTTTGTTCATGTGTGACACAGATCTGCCTTCCTTATGATCTGGGTCACTTCCATATGTGAACAGATTGTATGTGACCTCAGCAGTCGGATGAGGATTCATCAGTCTAGATTGAGATTCATCACAACTCTGCACTGGAGGGACTCAAATACAAATACACAGATGTGGACGATCCCAGCTCCATAGAGTAAAAGTCCTGCCATGTATTGGTTGTACCAGTTCACTGAACACAGGTGATTCCACTGATTATCCCTTCATCTACCTGGATGAGGAGTTGTGTTCATCCAAACAGGCTAGTTCAGTGAGTGGTTGGAACAAATACATGGCAGGATTTTTACTCTATGGAGCTAGGATTGTTCACCTCTGCAAATACAAAGCAATTCAACATAAAACCCACATGAATGCAACACTAATATGAATCCAAAATCATCAGATACAACAAACACTGAGCTTGTTTATACCAATACACAATCACCATCTGATTTCTGGAGTTGTCCGATTATTTAAGTGACCGTGTAAACACTATAATCTGATATATTAAATCTGAACTCAGTCTGAACAAACTCATTAAGAAAGCGAGCTTCATCATTGGGATGGGACTGGGTACAGATCAGCAGGCAGCTGGGGTGAGAATGCTCAGGAAACTGAACTCTATTTTAAGTAACGCATCTCACCCACTTCACCATCTTGAGGTGTCCAGGGAGAATACCTTTAGCCACAGACTGATTCTCCCTCAGTCCAGGACTGAACGGAGTAGGAGGTCCTTCCTGCCAACTGCTAATAAACTTTTCAATATTGCTGTGCAATAAATGACTATATGCTGTGCATACTATAGGTTTTTTGTTCTATTATATTATATTCCTTAATTGTACATATCAAATTAACTCCTTGATGCCTATTGATGCAAATTCTCATTAACCCCCACCCCCCTCCAAAATGCAACCAAAATACTGAAATAAAAAAACGCAAGTCAATTTTTTTTTTTCCACAATTGGAAATCGATTCAGGCATTAAGGGGTTAATATTATATTGATATATCTTTTATTCTGTTTTTAACACTTGTTCATTCTTGTTTGTTGTATGTAGGGATGTCCATTGTGATGGGTCAGTGCGTTTTTTGTACTGCTGTCAAAACCAAACGATTTCCTGCAAAGCATCAATAAAGTATCTATCTATCTATCTATCTGGTAAGAGCAGTAATCCAATTATGAGAAATAAGATTAACACACCTAGATTTCGCCCTAATACTCCGATGTCTGATCTGATTAATTCCATTCTTTTACGTCTGTGCATGTATCAACAACTAAAATCGTTTAAAACAGAAATTACGCAATCAAATGTTAGCGGAAGACAATAAAAGGAAGTTTAAGTCAACCATCACTATGTATAAATGTACTCCAAAAAAGTCAGATAATGGACTGAAACATCTCAACCAAGGTTTATAGATTATTGCACTTCTTAAGTGAATGTAAATGTGTTCGATCTGATTATTACAATTATCCGATTACTCCCCGTTATCTAACTTTTTAGGTCATGTAAACAGGCTCGCTGACAGACCTGATCTCTGGATGATGACTACTTTATAACACCACCTTAAATGTAGGTCTTAGATTCTTGTGCTGTATTTCCATATATATTAGCACCTTTACCAAAGGAAACGGAGTACTTAAAACAGACACATTATATGGTCTTCCAGTTATGCTCTGAAAATGAAACGATAATATATGTCATGATCAAATCAAAATGTGTTTATATAGTTGCAAATCATAACAAAGGTTATCTCATGACACTTTACATATAGAGTTGGTCTAAATCAGACACTTAAGCCGATTCACAAACACCAACAGAATCCTCCAGGAGTAAACACTTGGCGATAGTGGTGAGGAAAAACTTCTGTGATGGACAACAGACAAAATATCAAAATTCACCATTCCAAAACCCAAAATTAAACTATGGCAGATTTGGTGAAAAAACACAGACCGTCATTCCATTTCTATTCCACAAGCTCCAGTATCACAACTGTTGTCTGTATTACACACTGAAAGATAAAATTTGGATCTGAACAATAAAATGATGCTGACAGTGTGAACTAAACCTTTATGTCAGTGACTATGTGCATTTCAGAAAATCCACCTCAAATCACCAGATTAGAGAAAATGTGTTTGTATTACCTGTCAGTTGATGTAAGAAGGGCATCAATAATCTTTATAATATGTACAGAAGAGAAGCAATTAATTCCAATAAATTACACTAATAAATGTAGTTTGGTACAAGATACCAACTTCATGTCTGTGCATAAATTATCACAGATATGCTTGACTCTTTCCAGTGATAATTGTTTTTATGCTAGACCTTGTCATGCATGAGTAATATGCACTTGAAGTATAAGAGTAAAATCATTTCTTCATTTAAATACTGCATAAATCAGAAAATGTTTTTTTTTCTTTTAGATAAATCACCACAATAATAATACTGCTATTACCTACTCTAATGCTACTTTTTTACAGTAATGGTGGATTTTGTTTTACAATGGGTAAAGACAGTGTGCACTTTAGCGCATCTCCTCATAAAGTCATGACTTCTTGGACGTGGCATCTGTTTCTGAACTGTTCATTGTGCCACATTCCTTTATCAAAGCCCCGAAATCTCCAAAACTAATGACGAAACAAGGCTGAAATTTTGTATGATGTTTACTGAGACTAAACACAAACTGTAGGAAGGCGTCTGAGGATTTCACATGAGGTGATCCTTTTACATATGAATGCATAAACAGTAAATGTGGCTATAAACTGATCAGCACTAACATTATGACCACTGACAGGTAAAGGGGTATTAATGTTGACTATCTCCTCCCAGTGGGACATATCAGTGAGTGAGTTGATGTGTTGGAAAAAGCAACAATGGCTCATGAAGGGATCTGGGCAACTCTGACAAAGGATGGATTGTAATCGTGAAATCACTGGGTCAGAGCATCTCCAGATCTTGTTGTTCATTTCCAATGTAAAGTGGTTAGGTAAAAAAAAAAAAAAAAAGTATCTAAAAACAAAGAAAAAACTATCTAAAAAACAACCAGATCTTAACCAATCCAGCATCTATTCGGAGCAGAACATGTTTACTGCCTGTCTAATTCTGTGTAAGGCCACCTTCTTCCACAAAAACAGCTCTGACCTGAGGCCTAGACTCCACCAGACCTTTGAAGGGGGTCTATGGTATCTGGACCAAAACGTTAGCAGCAGATCCCTGAAGTCCTGAAAGTAGAGAGGTGAACCCCCATGGATCGGATTTATTTGTCCAACACTTCCCACAGATAGTCAGTGGTCCTGAGACTGGGATGTCCTTCCTTAGTCCATATTTGTTCTGTACTAACGACTGCAGACCAGGAACACCTGAAAAATGCTCTGACCCAGGCATCACCGTGACAATATGGGCCTTGTCAAAATAGATTTGAGGACTAAACATTCACTTCAAAATATATCCAGCCCAGTAATTAAATAATCAATATTATTACCACTTTTCCGGTCAGAGAGTATAATGTTATGTATATGCATACATGGAAGCATATCTACATTTCAGAATATTATTCTACCTTTTTGCTCATATTTTTCTCTTTTTTTTTTATGTAGCAAAACATTACAAGATGTTCACATCCTGTATCTGTAGAATGCTTAGGGGTACGCAACCCTTTCAATTTATGTAAATAAATGGGGGAAAAAGTGAATTCATACTTTAATCTGACTCAAATTACAGTAATTTCCAGCAATATGAAAAATAACTTGGTAATTAATGTTAATTCCTGCTCAATGCATGTATATGTATAAGTCTTAAGATGAATCCCACTGGTATTTTGGTATTATATGATACCACTAGGAACTGTGTCACAACGACACAGCATCATCTGGGAATTATTGAGCATGACGTCCAGCTGTTTTCATAAGAGAACAGAGTTGATTGCTGCATTGTGGTGTTACCCACATCAAACACTGAGTTATGTGTTTTATTAAAATTGCAGTTACAAAACAAGTGGAAGATCTAGCCCAGCTGTCGAGGAGCATTTCCAACTATTTAGCAAAAGTTATGATTTTAATTTACAGTTAATATACTGATTTAGTTTTTGATTAATCTATCAATCACAGTCTACAAAATAATTAGTCGGTGTCCATCACTAGCCGCTAGAGACCAGAGAGCTGCTTTTATGTTACAAAACAAAGGGACCCACACTGTACGAACAATTCTGAAACACAGTGCCGAAACAAAACAACATTTAGCCAATGAGGAGGGACACTCACCAATCTGTTTCCGATACTGATCAACTGGTAATTTGGTCGTGCTGGCATCTTTCTTGCCCATTGTCTTTAATAAACCTGGCAAGAAATGAAATGGGGGAGAAAAAAAAAACAGCCTTTAGAGTGAGAAATTTGTAGCAGCTCTGATCTGTACTTTTACACTCGATCATTTAATTTCATCAAATACCAACGTGCTCCTGTTAGTGTAGCCTGTGATAAGTTACGAAACCTGCGGAAAGGATTTGAGTTAATACACAATCACATTCAAGACAAGAGGAGTCAGTTTCCATCAGGCAGATGGTTTATCTTTCATATACATCTGTTAGACGTAATTAAATTAATTCTCACCAACCTTCCGTGTGTGCTACGTTCACAGTATGCGCACTTCCTATCCATCTCATTTAGTCTAACACCATTTCCCTTCACACCATGAGCTCTCTTTGATTACCATGACGGCTCGCAGGGAAGATATAAAGAGAAAGAGCTAAGAATAGGATGAATGGGTTCGAAGTGTGTCTGTCAAGCTCATTTAAGAGAATAACCCTGCCCATAGATGCAAACAGGTATCCAAGCAAGTATAGATGTACACACGATGCTTCTGTCTTTACAATGTGCTAAAAGTGTGTATCAGGGTGTGTGTTTTCTGGTTCTCAGTAAGCACTCAGCTCTACATTCCAGACCCCAACCACATACACACCTCAATCAATATTGTAGCCTTTTGTTTAAAATAGTGGAAAAAGCAAGTATGAGTACAGGTGTGCTGCTTTCTGATGATACTGAAGCCCCTCTGAGCTGCAAAAGATTTGAGCATGATAACAAGAAACCAATAAAGCAAGAAAGAAAAATGAATCCACACCCACCCTTATGCTTTGACAAACACCCACGTCGATCAAGACCTGTTAGAGTAATGATAATTGATTTCATGAAGCATATGTTTAAGTGTGGAGGGAAGAAGAAATGTCTGAGCAGGTGTGCATGGGGTAGAACAGAAATATGAAAAAGGGGGAAAAAGTGTCTGTGTGCATTCAAGGAGAACAACAGTGGTGAGAATCTAGAGGTGCAGCCAGGGAATAGAGGAAAGAGACTGAATTAGCATGTTCAAGGAGCGTGGCTGTGCTGCCTGTGCTGACTGATACCTTCTCATGGGAGACTGCTGCCTTGGGAGATGTGATTTTTTTTTTTTTTTTTTTACCGTACACTAAAAAACACTGTTTTCAGCTACATTTTAAACACAGTTAGTTCCTGCAGAGATGGAGGATGAATGCACAGCTATTGTTCTCCGGCGTCTGGAAACCAGAGTCAGCAAATTAAACACGGCGAGGAGGAGGACAAAAGGGAAGAGAGAGGCAGATTGTCCAAATGTAATGTTTACAGTTCGACACAGTGGGCTCTGAGATTTTCTAGCCATGTCTGTACTATGCAGAAACACAACCTTCTTGTACCTAAATTGTCGAAAGCAGCACTTTTGAGCTCTATGTTATCACCAATGGCTATTGTCCTCTGAAAAGATGTTTTACACTTTAATTTGTATTTACAACACATAAAGGCATACAGGATGTCTGGAAGATAAAAATAAAGGCTGAGCGAAGAAGGACACATTGGTGCTGCTGATTAAATACAATTTGCTGTGACTGTTTGCATGGTGGAAAATATCCGGTATCCATTATCCATAACTGTTAACCCTTGCAGAAGGATCGGAGTCAATACTAGCTAATATTGGGACACAGGCGGAGTACACCCTGGACAGGTCACCAGTTCATTGTACAGCTTTCCACTCGTTCACACATATGGTTAACACTGATTAACTGTACAAGGCCTGCGCAATTAACAATAATTGCAACCGTAATCTCAATATCAGCTTGTGCAATTATATACTTGCAAAAGCCTGCAATTTAAAGGTCCAATTATGGGGGGATTTAAGGTGATCTAAATGCAGAAAAAAATAGCATTTCTATTGTGGTGATAAATAAGATTCAGTAACAATAAACTGTATTTTTTTTTCTTTTTAGTGCAATGTACGTTTGTCCTGTACATTTGAAAGATCTGAAAGAAAAAATACACATATGCATTTTCCCTCATAACCAAACAACTTGAGTCAAATTTAACATCATATTATTGCTTGTAATAACTGCAATAGGATTTTTTTTTTTTTTTCAGTGAATCACACAGCCCTACGTACATAGTACGGACTGAAGATACATGAAAAATACTGCTAGAAATGACAACAATGTGACAACAAAACAAATTAGTGAACAAAAAATGTTAATCGCGAGTATTCCACTGGATTAAAAGAAAAAAAGTACATAAAGCTGTAATACAATGTGTGCAGAAATAAACCAGGTTAGAACACCTTATGCTGATCAGGGCTTTAGGTAAAGGTATTCTACTGCACAACCAGTCTAGAAGCAAAGAGGCAAAACTGGTGCTTTTTTAACCAGCGCTTTTAGTCCAACATGGTGGAGGGGTTGCACCATGTCAGAATGACCTTACATAGAATGCACAGAATGTTCCACTGAACTAATGGATCATGATAGTTAAAATAATGTATACTTTTGATGGAAGTATTTTGTGATTGTCTCTAACATGAAAAAAACCAGTGTGGTTGAAGTCACCAATTCACTATCATATCATGTATTGCCACGTGAAATCCTTCAGTTACATTCTCAATTAATTTACCATAAACAATGTCAGGACATGGTGAGGATGAATTTCACAACACTAAAGATGACTACACATAAATAAAACTAATCCATTATCTAAATAGTCATTGATGAATTTAGTGAATTCAGAATTTATTTTACAAATAACTGATGATTCTATAAAGTATTACACCTCATCTTCATGTGTGCAAGTTTTGGAAAATCGTGCATATTCACTGACTCTCACTTAAGAAACTTATATTTTCCTTAAACCATTACAAATCCAGCATCCACCACAATGTAAACCTGCTGTAATCCTGGTATAAAAGTCTGTATGTTTTAATGAAGGCTGGGGTTTACAGTTGAGCCCCTGAAAACAGTGAAAGTTCCAAGTGAACATGACTGTATGGCTGTTTTATTCCACCACCGGACCTGTATTCAGTGACATGTCCTGGAGTCTGTTCTCCAAGTTAAAAAGAAAGAAAACATCCTCTGCTATAAACAGGCTAAGGTTTGGGATACTGTCACGCCTTTGCTCTTTTCCTTCCCTTTGCAGTGCTAATGTCTGCAGTGATGCTAACGTTATAACACCATTTTGTCAGATAATGACATTATCCTGCGAATTTATAGCATAATTTAACTGACTGGCGGTAGCACTGACTGCATTCACGGACATACTCACTCGGTTCCTGTTTTTTATCGAGAGAAAATGTGGTTCGGTAGAGATGCTATCGCATTACGAAATGCGTGGCTGCTTTAATGGACACGGACGACGAAAAAAAATCCCTCTTTTATTGTACTTTGGTCCAAATTTCTCAGATATGCCAACACACCACTTCTTTCACGTCTAGTTCCTGGTTTACGGAGTAACAACGATGACTGACGGTGCTCTCCTCCAATCAGACGCTGGTGTTTGTCTAGTTGCCCAATAAAGCGAGGAATGGGCGGGATTTTGAGTGAATAATACAAACACATGATAAGCGGTTAGCCGGGACACACCCACTGAAAAACTCATCTCAACTTTTTTTTTTTTTTTTTTTTTGTCTGGAAATGTGGAATCTTTATAAAAAAAAAAAAAAAAAGGTTCTCTTTGAAGCAGAGACTATCATTTGAAAATTGAAAGAATGAACACTTAATTTCTGGTCAGCTTATAACACTTTAGTAGACCCTTTTATGAATTAGTGGGGCAATTTGTGGTCTTTATGTAAAGGAAAACAGCAAATTCAGATATTAATATTGCTGTCATATGTAATGTATTTTTATGTCACCGTTTAATATTATGGTTTCCCTTTGCTTCATTCATGATTTTTGTTGACGGGATGAAAAATATTATGCAAGTAAAATGCAAAAAGAGCAAGCACTTGATAACCGTAGGAAGGAAAAACTCCCTTTACCAAAACAAAAAACTGAACTGGCCACAGGGTGGGTGGCCATTTGCTGTGATCAGTTGAGGTGAGCAGAAAAAGAAACAACAGCATCAAGACACAGCAGCAAACAGTCAAACACTGGACAATGGGACCAGGAGGGTTCTTATCACACAGCTCAAGAGTCAGAGATTCCTGCAGAAAATAAATGAAAAAAATGGGAAGAAAAAAAACAGACTTCAGAAGAATATGGTTTTCCTTATAGATGGAAAGACTTTACACTGAAAGGCCAGGACAGTGACTTGAATTGGACTTCTGTTTAAAAACACATGGTCAGTACTTGTCTCCAGAAGTCATTCTAGTTATATTTGTACTCTTTAGTTAGTGTCATGATTTGGAGTGTGACAAAATATCGACATGGAAAACTATCGTGATGTTTAATCATATGATGGATTATTGATGCACTCTCAGCACTTATCTTTTTAAAAAAATATTATTAAAATACAGGCGCTATAAACTTCTTTCACTTTACTTCCTCCTCAGTGAGTCGAGTCAGCGTTTTACATGTCATCCTGGGGGCACTCCCCATGTGAGTGGCTGAAAATTGGGCCAAAGTCACAGAAGGAGAAAAAACAAAGCGCTACTATGGCAAACTCATAGTGTAGTTAAACTGTAAGATGAACCGGCATCATTTAAATCAAAAGTGTGGACTCACTTTGGCTTTTATAGTGTGGATGGAACAAAGCTGGATTAGGACAGATATGCAAGGATAAGACATATATATGGAAGAACTCTCACAAAAATACCATACACAGGTGGTATGACAAACATGCACACTTCACATGCACACTTTCTGAGGGAGTTTAACATGAGATTAATTTCATGAAACAGTGTTATATCACTGTCAGGCCGGTTCTTATAGCATTTGACGTTCTATACATATGCATTCTCAACCGTAACCCCCCCCAGTGAATCGCATTTGATGCATTGATTCAGGATGAACAGTGGGTCTTGACAAAAACTTATGAATGAGGGAAAGTGTCAATGTTGGACACTTTTGTTTAGTGCTACATGTTCGGTATTTCCATGTTAACATGTTCATATGTGAATACGTGAACATGCAAGTTTTCAGTTTTATATAGTTCTTAATAATTAAACAATAATTCCTCTCATTATTGTGCTTTTTATGAAGTTATAATTTGAAATACACTTTTTAAATAGATTTTCCAGACATTAAGTGTATTTATATGATGTACCATACAAGTGTCATAAGATACTGTAACTTTTGAAATGATGTGGTGCTATATAAATAAATTTGTACAAAGTATTGATATTGGATTAGTATTGCTGATAACAGCCTGAATTTTACTCCTGATCGGAAATTGGTGGTATTGAACATAATTAGTGTGCATATTTATGGGAGTCATGATATCATGTTTAAAATGGTGTCATTGCCAGACACCCAAAAAAAAACATCCCGTTTACAAAATATAAACTATGAAATAATGGCTTGTTTTTGTTTCATCCTTATAAATACATGATATGTCATAGGACCGATGTATCAATAATCACAGCATCAGCATCATACTATTATCATTATTGTGAGTCATGTATTGGGTATCTTTACATTTACATTACATTTATGCATTTGGCAGACGCTTTTATCCAAAGCGACTTACAGTTATTATAGGGTATTGGTTACAACCTGGAGCAGTGTAGGGTTAGGTGCCTTGCTCAAGGGCACTTCAGCCATTGCCTACTGGTTAGGGTGGGATTTGAACCTGCAAGTCTCCGATCTTAAGTCCAATGCTCTAACCACTAGGCCACAGCTGCCCATCTTATGGTACCCTGAGATTCCCAGCCCTAGTCCTGATGTTCCATCTTTTGCTCCATTAAAAAGACTTCAGGCAAAGTAGCACATATAGATATCTACCATATGGGGATTTGATTCTATCCAGTTCTGTTTTTTTGACAAGCTGGCAATAGTTTTGTTTAATAAATTACACTAACAAGACAATCAAGTAAATTTATGCTTGATCAAGTTTCCATTTTGCCCCGTCAAGCCCATTTTTAGCATTTGCTCACATATGACCTCTATTATATTTTTGTAATCCGTTCTGGAAAAACGGCCATCTGCTGTCCCCAAACGACATGAAAAACAATCTCAGTCCTGCAGCAAAATACTGAGAATGCAAGTGTGACGTGGGTAATCAGGGGGGACTTAAAAGACCAACAACGCCACAAGGATCTCAAGCCCAGGAAATGATAACTAATATTAGAGAAATAATTGTGGTTCTCATAATCCTACTTGTACATTGTTTTGCAGGGAGCTAAAAAAAAAAAAAAGGTTCATTCTGATTAAGGACAGAGATGTGTTAAAATTAACCAAATATTTATTCAAATAAATCAAGGAAGAGTAAAATAAAGGAACTACTAAAGAGACAAAAATGATTCATATATTCATATAATTTATATACACAAAAATGCAACAAATTAAGCCAAAATATAATATTATTATTATTATTATTATTATTATTATTATTATTATTATTATTATCATCATCAGATAAAAGCCTTGCAGAAATACAAATTTAAAATTAGTGGTCTAACTGAAAAACTG
>JAQQZY010000003.1:5359269-5370158 GCA_030068375.1 Ostorhinchus rueppellii | reverse complement strand
TCGTCTTTCGTCCCTCCTCGTTCTGTGATTGGCCCCCAGATCGATGCGAGGATTTCGGCCATGGTCTCCAGGCTGTCAAGCAGTTCGAAAAGAACGCACAAAGCAGCATGGGTACTCCCAGGCTAGTTCTGTTTAGGATTTCTAGCACCATGTTTCCATAGTGAAGCAGCCTGAGAAGAATGATGATAAGATGTGTCAATGCATTGTGCACAACAGACTAGGGCATTAGTGACTTCAGATTTTTTCAGATCGACTTGTGGAAGTCGAGTTGACTCGTTGTGTGATGACATCATCACATTGACAGTGGAGGAACACCACTGCCATTCAACAGTGAAAAACTAGTGCTAACGTTCACCGGAACATGAACAGTGTACAGGAAAGAGCAGAAAAAATGCTCCTGCGAGACGCAAGCATCAACAGTCCTTGTCAGACATTTTAACCAAAACAAAACATCGGCTAACTCCTGGAATTTTCTTTTAAACTTAAGTGAGTAATATAAAATGGAAAAAGGTTAAATGTCCGCAGCCAACACACATAGAGAACAGAGTGCATTGTCCTCATGAAATAAGTGAACAGAATAATCCAAACACACTATGTGTCCACGGTATTATTCCGTATCGGTACTTCCATGGTTCACGGAACATTACTGAGACCATAGTTTTTTCTAGATCAGTCAGTTTATTCCTACTCTGAGTCGTCTTCTTCCTTCACAGTCCTTGAGCTAGTGATGCATGGGTCAGTTTTTGGATTTTTTCAACCCTCTTTTGTGGAATTATTTGACCCACCCTGCAAATAAAGTGACCCGCACCTGCATCCGCTGATCTGCTCATCACTACCTTGCACTCCATGTTTTCATGTAGAAAGATGAGAGTATTAACATGAACTCAATGAAAGCTCATGCACGTCGGTGGGAGAGAGAGAATAACACACACGTCGACTCCTCCAAAGTAACGTCGACTTGTGCCACACAAATTGACGTGTCAACAAACACGCTTTTCAGTTAATGCCCGACAACAGACCATGTATGGTGACATATTAGCATATCTTTTACATTTTTTTGTCCTATTTTTTGCTACCATACTTTCTATCTTTCCTGTTTTCTCCACTGCAGAGTTGTCATCATTGCAGCCTTCTCTTTCCAATCTGAATATGACACGACCGTAATGCTTCAGTTCAACAGAAAACCTTCTATTTTTGGTCCCACCTGAGAATAAGAGTTCTTGGTTCAAAAGTAATTTTGGCAGAAACTCCGTTCCATGTTTAGTGGAAAGAGTTTAAGAATGTCAAACATGCATCCTTCATGTTTCAAGTAAATGACCTCAATATTCCCACACAATGCAATTCACCAAAAGTCATTAGCTTACCACAGTTAGCTTACTACCTGTAAGCTAGCAGCTAACAAACAAATACTTACATAGTGACTAATGTCAGTGGGACACTAGTTAACATTCTAACAATCTAGTTTTTTTGTCTGTGTGTGTTTTTTTTACTAACTGCTGATTAAAAAAGGATTGTGTATTTTCTTTAGTTTATGAAGTCGCTCCAAGTATCACAAAGTAATGTCACCGTTAACATGGCCTAGAAAACGAAGAGGAAGTGTTAAATGGTAGATTTCCAATGACACTGGAAACTATTACAAAAAACAAATCAAGCTTTTTTCATACTTTTTCATGTGTTAGGATTGACCAGGGACTCAAATCTTGTAGTTGTTTAGTTTCTTAGTTGAACCATGCACCCCATGAAACACAGCACAAATACATTTTTTTCCAGAAATAAATTAGTTGGAAACTTATCATAAAAAACCTGGAAATACTTTGCATACACATGAATATAATGCAGTAATTGTTGTGTTATTAATTGCTAATGTTGCTAAAAGTTTGAAGGTCTCAGCAGCGTCAGCCCTGTCACTGTTGTTTCCATCTAAATTCTGCTGATTAAATTACTATATCACAGCAGTCTTTTAAGTTAAAGCATTGATCGTGAATTAGGTTTCCCGGTATAACTGGAAACCATTTGAAAAGCAAATCAACCTTTTTTCAGTTTTTCATTTAATAGGATTGACCGGGGGGTTAAATCTTTTAGTTGTTTTGTTTTTCAGTCTGCTAGAAGCAGTGGGAAAACATTTTCATTTGTTATTGACTGAGGGTGCAGAATAATGATTTGATTAAAACACAGGCATAGGGGTGCACATTTAGCAAAAACACACACACACACACACACACACACACACAGTGTCCTCAAAACCTGGGAGACATGGCACATGAAAGGTGCTCAACATCAGAGGAGTCAAATTGGCCTTGGCTGGGATGATTGGTCCAATCAACCTCCAACCGTATAATTAGTAATTAGATTGGGATTAGAGTCAACTCAGAGTGGAGGAGCGTGGCCAATTCAAATCAGCATATGAAATGTGATTAAATTAATAAGAGAAAAATTGAAATATTAATGTCCTTTTTTTCCACTAGGTCTCAGTTTGATTTGTTTGAACGCTGGTTAATTATGGACTCACATAGAGTGGAAGATTGGTGGCTATTTAAAAAAAAAAGAAAAAAGAAGAAGATACTTATTGAATTGCATGAGGCAACACAATTTGATCATTAGTAATACAAAAATGTTTAAGTTGTAACTGATTCTGGGGAAAAATGTAAAACTTACACCTACTCCTGTTTTGAATACTGGGCACATTCTAAATAATGTATTAATACATAACATTAAAAAAAAATATTTACAGATAGTTACTCATTCTAAATGATTTTGAGATATGTAAGTTATGATTTTAAAATTATTTGGCTTAATATACTGCTTTGGAAATGATTAAGCCACCTGGGATTGTTAACAGATCCAGTTTAGTTGTCCTTCAGCATGAGTCTACAGAAACCAGCTTTAGCTTTAACCATAACAGAGTTACAACGGGCCTATGCAATGTTATAATTTTATTTCCATCACTTTATGCATTCACAGAGTTGGTGAACCATATCATAACACTACCCCACAGGCTTGTACTGTAGGTACTAGGCATGATGGATAATCACTTCATCCTCCTCTCTTCTCACCCTGATGTGTTCATCACTCTGGAGCAGGGTCATTCTGGACTCATCAGATCTCTACCCACTGAAACTCAGTCCAATCTTTATGCTCTTTATCAAACAGATGCTTGTTTTAGAACTGAGAAGCTACTCGCTGCATGAGTTAAAGTAGGGGTGTCAAACATACAGCCCATGGGTCAAAAGTGGCCCATGGAATGGTTCAGTCCGGCCTGCAGGATGAATTTGTAGAGTGCAAACATTTCACTGAAAATATTAACAGTCAGAGGTGGTCAGGAGAGACATACAACTGAATGTGACATCAACTAAAATAAGAGTGTAATAACTTATAAATAAACAATAACTCCAAATCCTCTCCTTGAATTTGGGTTTCAGGTGAAAAAAGTTAAATTACATTGCGAAAACATTTACTTTTACAAACTATCCCAAATACAATGTGAATAACATCAACAAATATGAAAAACCTACCATTTTAAGATGATAAAGCCTGCTACTGAATATTTTATGCATTTGCAGATCTACTATGATCTGAAAATTGTGTTAATTATTCGCCAAGATACAATATTACTGAAATTGCTCTTTTTTTTCCCTCAATATTTTAGGGTTTTCATTGTGTAAATTAACTAAAGAGAAAAATTATTTTGTATAGCTCATCATGCCAAATATTTTATTAGTTTGGGCCACCTGAGATCACAGTTTGACATCTCTGAGGTAAAGGGTTAAAGAACTTTTTGCAGCTGAATCATATTAATCATTCATTCATCATCTGCTACTTATCACATGTTTGCAGTTCATCACAGAGCTGACATATAGACCAACAATCACATTCACACCTACGGGCAGTTTGGATTAACCGATGAATGTATGATCAGTAAATGTCTTTTGAAAGGTGGGAGGAAGCTGGAGTACACAGAGAGAACCCACAGAACGGGGAGAACGTACAAACCCCACTCCCACCCCCATCAACCGGTGGAATTGAACCCAGAACCTTCCTGCTGTTGGGAACGAGTTCTACCCACAGCAACACGATGTCGCCCCAGTAAACATCCAATGGAAGGGTCTGAACTATTGACTCAGTTAAATCCATGTTGGATAGATTGGGAGTTTATATTTAGTAGATTGTGTATCTTTGCAATGCATTTACAAACACTTCATGTGTCTTTTAATTTTTTTTTTCCTTTTTGTCTCGCAAGAATATTGTGTTTTACCGTGTCAAATCGATGACCAATGCTGACTTTTTTTTTTTTTGCCACAGATAATTACCTACTTCTAAAGATCTGCACTTAAGTAAACATAGTTAAATATCCTTGGTGTATCCTTTCAACAAGTGTGTTATCATAGGTTTTAAGTTGAATTTATTTTGTTTTCTTTCTTGTGTGCATCTACTGGTTTCTGTGTTTTTGCAGTAAGTTTGGCCAGAACTCCACAAATAAAAAGATAAAGATATAATCCTTTGTAAATAAAGGTCAAATAAAACTAAAAATAAATAAATAAATAGATGTATATAACGCTCACTTATCAGAAACAGATACTCACTACACTGACCTGCTCAACAATCTGTGTGCAGCACAATAATCCCTTGCCAGCTGATTATTTGGAGGAGGAGGCAGCGTTAGCCGTGCTCCCTGCAGCCCCTCAGGGTCTGTCCTTCGTTCAGATCGCCTAAACTTCTCTGACATGTTGGCGGAAAACTCTTGTTCACCTTGAATGTTCAAACTTTAGTTTCCTGAAGTTTTTTTCACAGTCAAGGAGGTCAGGAAAGATTTCTTGGACTAATGGCCATGGAAACCAGAGTCTAAGTTTTTTTTTTTTCTTTTTTTTCGCTGCACGACTATATTTGTGATTGAGCTCCTTTTGATTCAAGCCATAGGAGCTGCTGATAATTTACAATCAGCCTCCCCTTTCAGTTCCCTCCACAAACCACCACTCTGTCAAAGACTGACCATTTGTGTCAAAAGTTTCCAATGTGATTAGCGCTTAGGCATTAAAAGAATTAATTCTTAACAATATACCTGTCATTATGATCTGGATTTTTTAAAAAGATTTAATAAGCGTAGTGACTAAAGGGGTTCTTATGTGAACCTGACAACCATTCATTTAGAAAGGGCAGGTATTTCTCCTTACCTATTAATTTAAAATTTGTCCAAATTCCATTATTAAAGCTTACACTCTTCAGTTTAGCGTTGAAAAATAAAAATGCTAATGTACATTTCAGTTCTACTCCCTTTGAGACTCTAGAGACTCACATTCACTGTTCAGGCATTAAAACAGTTATTAATCATTTATGGCATGTCTTATCACATGTCTGCTTTCGTCCGTGTAAACCTGTGTGAGACATTTTTGAGAACGTATGAAAAATTCAGCTCCTACAAGTCACGTATGACAGGAGGAAGTGAAATATTGAACAGGAAGCATACCCCTGCTGTAATATTTGCTGTCGGTATGTTGTGTTGTGTTATGTTTTTACTAGCAGCCAGGTGTTTTAAAGAAAACAACAACCATGAGTAATTCCTGTGATAGTGGGATCAACAAATAAGAAGGGAAAGAATGTGGACAGATACTAGAGAAGGGAACAAGACAGAGAGAGGGAGACAAATGAGGCATGTGTAAATGTGAAAATAACTATCTGTCCTGTTTGACTCCTCCAAAGTGTCTTCACCCTCAGCTAACTGAGCTCAACAATGTCGTCTATAGAAGCCATTTACAAACTATTAGGAACGTTCGCTCTGCGTGTTCAATTCAGAGGGATTTCAGAGGATCTCACTGCAGAATATTCAGAATTATGTTTTTATTCAAGTACAAATGTGAATTGTCAAATAGAGCTGCAGCTAACTTTTTTTTTTTTTTTTTAAATAATTGGTTAATCTATTCATTATAATTATATATGATTAGGTTAAACAATTATTTGAATTGACAAAAAAATAGTAAAAATGTTTTAAAAAAAAAAAAAAACACAACTGAAAATAACAAATAACTTTTCCTTTTTTTCAGAACCAGCTGAGGCAAAAACCAGAAAATGTATTAATAAACTAAAAATATCTATATAGAAATAACAACAACAATAACATGAAAGTATATTTAAAAGAAATATCTATAACAAGTCAACTGACATCACAAACCACATGTCCACTACAATCTTCAACACATTTGGATCCAAGTTACTGACAACTTAAGACGGAACTAACATACAAGTGAAAATAAATAAATGAATAAGTAAATGAAGACAACAGTTTTTAATGTTTGTGTGAAAGCTTCAACCTTTAACAGAGTAAGTGATGGTTCCAATGAAGAAAAATATAGATATTTTCCACCTTTTTGTCCTTATCTCTTCTGTATATTGACATATTTGATCAATAATACATGATAAAATGAAATATGGTTACCCAAGTCTGTGTTTATTTATCACAGTATTATCCTGTGTATTTTGTGCTTGTTCCAGTGAAAATCATGTATTTTCCTATATTTAACCCCTTGACGCCTGAATTTATTGAGTTGTGTTTTTGCTTTCAAGTAGATAGTATTTTGGGTGCATTTTGTGGGGAGGGGGCGGGGGGGGGGGGATACAAATTTGTGACAATCAGCATCAAGGTGTTAACTCACTGATCATGTAAAAGTTGTGTTTAATCATATTAAAAGCAGAGAAAACTGAGGAAAAAATGACTTTTTCAGCAAAATATATCAGTACTTGAACATAAAACAAACATCTCCATCAGCTGCCATTGATCCAATTCCATGGGTTTTACTGTTGAATCCATGTTGTAGTAGATGAACGTGTTTCCACGGTAACGACAGAGCTTCTGAATATCCAAATGGGTCATATCTGATTACTGTGAAAAGATAATAAACTGTATTTTACACCAATTATTTACATGGATTGATAGGATTAGTGGATCAGCTGGTATTAAAAAGTTTAGATCAGTTGATGGTTTTGGTCACCAGTGGCTTTTTGGGTCTTTATGGGTTAACCCCTTGATGCCTATTGATGCAAATTGGCATCAAACCCCCCCTGTTCCAAAAAGCAACCAAAATACTATCTATTTGCAAGAAAAAATGCAAGTCTATTTTTTTTTTTTTTTTTTTTCCACAATTGGAAATGGATTCAGGCATTAAGGGGTTAAAGTGGTGGTGCACAGTGGCAACAGTGAAATATGTAGTTTGTGTTGATCATGTGCGCCACAATAACCATGTGAAACACAACAGTGGAACCAATGTTTATTGGCAGCAAAATTAAGGAAACAAAGCTTCAATTCAGGAAAATTGTAACGGATACATTTTTTTAATCATTTTGAGTCAATGAATCAATAAATGGATTTAGTTCTATTGTCAGGTTTTGTTCGATTAGAGTGAGTTGTTTTTATCAACAGACGGCACAGCTCCACCTTATTGTGGCTCTGTTGGAATAAGCATCAGTAGCGCAGTGGAAAGGCTCTTATCAGCTGTGTTCCAAATGGTGTGCTACATACTACTGACATACTGCTTCTGAGCACAAGTCCTTAGTGATATGTAGTATGTGGAAAAATACACCCTGATGAATGCTGCACATTTTCTCACTATGCTGCTTGAGTTTTCTGTGTTATCTACATCCTACAATACACATGGAGAGCCAAAGTCCTGCCCCTTCCAGCTGTGCCCCAGAAGAAAATTGTAATGGTGAGCAACAAGTAATTCTGTTTATTTTTAAATGAATAGGTAAGAAGAAATACCTGCCCTTTCTAAATGAATGGTTGTCTGCTCCACATAAAAAACCCTTTAGTCACTACGCTCATTAAATCTTTTTTTACATACGTGTATATATTTCCACATGTAACTACACATTAAGTCAATACAACTGTTTTGGTGTCATTTCCTCCACACTATGTTTACTTACATGATTATTTCCAGTAAAAATAACATGTTCTTGCAGTTTGAAAACCTCAAAGGAGCTAATACGTAAGTAAGCTCATTAACAGACAACAATGAATATGAATAATCTCATTTTTATCCTACATGAAAACAACCTTAATAATATTAATAAGACAAATAACATTAATTAATAATTATATGCATGGTGTTCATTAAAGCTCAGAGTAAAATTCAAATCAGAAAAAATTGAGACAAGTTACATTTTCAGCAAAAACATCATTAACTAAACATAAAGCCAAGTGTGTCCATCCACTGTCGTTGATCCAACTCCATGGGTTTTACTGTTGAATCAATATTGTAGAAGATGACGGTGTTTCCGTGGTGACTACGGAGCCTCTGAACATCCAAATGGGTCATATGTGATGACCATGAAAAGATGAATAACTGTATTTTACACCAATTATTGACATTTATTGATAGTATTAGTGGATCAATAGGGATTTAACATTTTAGATTAGTAGATGGTTTTGGTCGATGGTATGTGTTTGGGTCTTTATGGGTTAAACTGGCAGGTTTAGGACCTGACTCCACACAGTACCTCTGATATCTGTTAAGGGGATCTGGATGAAAAACATATTCATTTCTCTGGAAAAAGTATTCACTACCATTTGGTTTTGACATACACATAACAATTATCCACATCCATACCACAAAAACAACTCATTTATACTATGAACAATGTTTTTCTGGGTTTGATCACGGTGCCATATGATGTTTGTCATTTTCATTTAAACAGATAAGAGCTTCCATGCCAGCCTATTATACACTGTATTTATTGAAAGAGAGTGATTCTTGGCAGAGGCATCCATTATGTTTTATTAATGAAGACGCTCGTGCTACAGAGGGAGGGGCAGAAAAACTCTGGCACATACACACTGCTGGCGGGACGTGATCACTCAGTGCATTAAAATGTATGATACGAGGGAGTTAGTCAGACGGTTATGTGTGTGGAGGTGTGTGGGGGGGGGGATGAATAAATATTGAAACATCTTTATGAAATATTAACACCAACACAAACAATGAAAGTAACTAAGGGATTTAGGAGTGGCCAAAAAGCCCCGGGGGGATACATTTTCAAAGGCTGCAAAAGCTGTGTTCGGTCTTTTAGACATTTTTCAATAAGGGAGGGGGTGGAGGCTTGTGCTGCTGCTGGTGGTGGTAGTGGTGGTGGTGGCAGTGGGGGGAGCAATTTTCTGAAGCATCTAAGATGAACTGCCTCACAGCATGAGAAAATAAATATTTCTTTGAGATCACAGGTTTCCCCTCTGAGATATTTTTAATGCATCACTACAGGAGGGGGAAAAAAAGGCATGTATTAAATATTATCACCCCTGAGACTGTTTGATTTGTGACGGGTGTAGCGTTTGAAGCAATATTTACCTAAAATATACTTGTGTGAGGTTTTTTTCTGACAGACAGGTTTGTATTCATTGTTAAACTGTCCATATGTTCGTCTGATTTGCTTGTCGTCGATAATCCCGTGTCTGTTAGTGTGTCTTTTCTAGCAGCATAAAAAAAAAAGCTGCTCACACAATCGCATTCAACAGGTACAAGAACTGATCATGAAATACGCTCTCCACATGCTTCTAGTTTCTAAACAGCTCAAACTTCCAGCTTAACCCACCCTTGTAAATGCTTTTTTTTAATCTTCTGTTGATGTTTGCTGATGATGTTCCACATTAATACACTGCCCGGACAAAAGAAAAAAAGTCACACATGCAGTATTTGACTGCACCACCTTTGGTTTTGCTTATAGGAGACGTTAAAGAAGACGTCCAATCTGTTTGACATTAGACATGAGAGGACACTCCCTGCAGTTAGAGTTCAATAACCTGTTCCAGCTGAAACATTATTAACCACTGCAGTATTTACCCATGGAAGGATCTGAACTATTTGCTGAATTAAACCCAGTGAACGTCTCCTGTAATTAAACCCAAAGGTGGTGCAGTGAAATATTGCATGTGCGACTATTTTTTTGGCCGGGCAGTGTATAAATGTGCGAGATTGGAAGTGTAGCAAGAAAGCAAAATGCTGTAACAGATGAACTGTTTTAAAACTGTTTTATCCAAGTGGCAGGTCATGATAAATTGTCGGCTATTTTTCATTTTCCTGTGACAACAAAGGCTCTTGAACACAACACACCTGTAATTTTGAATTCACAAGTGGAAAGGATCATTTTCCCGCAGCGAAAGCCGTCATACAGCGTCCACCCGTGTCCTCCTGCTCTAGAAAGACGAGTTGTACTGCAGACGTCCACATGCATACTATAGTCAACACCGCCGCATTGATCACGCCGGCAGATACAACAAGTATCTGGAATACTGAGAGCCTTCTGGGATTAGAAAGGGCAAAACAAGTATAACCTCCTCAGACACCCTCTCACAGCAGGAGACACAGAAAGAGACAATGGCAGAATACTGATTGATACGCTTTTATCTCTGTACAATGTTTCTGGGAACAGAGCTATCAATTGAGGTGAGATTGTAGAAAGAAACTTTCTCTTTGGGGAGAAAGACATTTGGAAAGAAACAGCAGTCTGTCCATTTATAAACCCCAATAAGAAAGGATTGGGATAGCATGGGAAATACACAAAATACACTCAAAAACCCAAACAGCCACTGGAAAACAGGGTTCGGGCTAGGATTAGTGGGTTAGACGTTATTAAACATTTTAGATCAGTAGATGCTTTATATAATCAGAATCAGAATTGGGTTTATTGTCATGTAAGTAAGCAGGGTTCACATTACTAGGATTTTACTTCAGTGGTTTGGTGCATACATAGAACATGGAGTAAGTAAGAAGCATGCAGCAAAAGATAAAATAAAATAAAATAATATAATACTAGAAAAGCACTTGGAGAGCGCATACCTCTGCCAAGATAGTGTTTGTATTTTTTTTTTTTTAAGGTAGTGTTTGTACTTTCCTCCACTAGATGGTGCTGAA
>JAQQZY010000003.1:5348665-5359169 GCA_030068375.1 Ostorhinchus rueppellii | reverse complement strand
TTGACCCAGAGCGGACATATCCTGAAAATTTCATCAAAATCCGTCCATAACTTTTTGAGTTGTCTTGCTAACAGACAGAAAGACAAACAGACAAACAAACCAACGCCGATGAAAACATAACCTCCTTGGCGGAGGTAATAAGCCAACATGTAAAGCAGAGAATAAACAAGTAAGATACAGTAGTTTCAAAATCTACAACATACATCATTATACATTATCCATTATCCATACATTGTACATACTGTATATTTTGACACTTTTTTAAAATTTATAAACATTTTAATTTTATGAAAGAACAAGAAAATGAGGTCTGGGGATGAAAATTATAACATAAACATGCATACGTCCATCCGTCCCATTCTGTCAGTCTGCTCCAGGGCAGCTGTGGCTACAAACATAGTTTACCACCACCAGAGGAAGAATGAGAGAGTGAATGAATAATGGATCAGTAATGTAAAGCGCTTTGGGTGACTTGAAAAGCGCTATAAAAATCTAATCCATTCTTATTATTCTCTTACCAATATAATCATGAAACTATAAGTATCTAAAAATAAAATCATGTCTCTCAAGATCATACTTTATACATAAAGTGTCAAAGACATTACATGAGCCTTTCCATAGGTCTGACACACAGCGGTAAGGCCATGTAAAGATCATTCTCTAAATCTTGCGTCTTGAAAGGCAGGTAGGAAATCAAGTTCATATGCTGGCCATCTAAGGATTTTAACCTTTTCATGCATGAATCATGAATTATGTTAAATTTTTATTCCTCTTTAGACAAGAAAAAAAACAACAACAAAAATGTTATGAATGTATTTTTCATGGACTGACAAAAATCTCCACTCAGCTGGACACCATACATTTAAGTTTTAAAACAAAGAAATATGTGTTTAATTAACAAACCAATATCAGATAATGATATACTGTGTGACAACTATGAAAAAAATACACATTTTCAATGCCACTAATCTGATGTTTTCTCACATTTTAACATGTTCTAATACTAATATTTACCCATTTTATGGAAATAATATACAAAATATTAATCCTTAGATGTTACTTGATGCTAGCATATTTTTTTTCTAAGTTGACCTGTGTCCTGATATAGAAAATATTCATGGGACTTCCTGTTGGCCATCTTGGTTAAAAATAGCTTTAATGAAAATGCACTTCCCATAACTGGCTGATAAGTGACAGAGTATGGGATGATGTTCAAGCATCCACTATGATGGCTGATATGCAACTAAAACAATAAAATCCATGAATAGACAAAAGAACAGCTTTTGAATAGCTGTCCACTGGAGTTACCACTATGCATGAAAGGGTTAATCTCCCCCTGTAGATATAATTTTCTGACCTTTGACTTCCAAGTTGTAAATGCTAGGTTGACCCACTGACTGGTTCTCAAATAGCTTTCACTCATAAGACCAAGTGTAGTCTGAGTTGGCGCATCAGGTCAAGATGTCTCAATTGTTTTCCATTTAGCATAAGAACATGAGTCACACCAACAAACCAGTAGAAGACCACCAGAAGAAGGTAGAGCCTGGCGTCCTCTCTCCTACGGCAACTGCAAGGTAGAAGATGTAACTCTTGGTCTCTTCTTAAGCCAGACAAATCTTGAAATGGGCTTATTCCACTTCTTAAACTGTTAGGAACATGCACTAGTCGAGATTTTTAAAAAAAAAAAAAAAGAGAGAGAGAGACTTAATAGTTTAGGCAGAACATTCATCTTGATTGTCTGGATCCTGTTGCCAAAATCTAGGGGGAGCAGGCTCCAACTGTTGAGCTCACTGATAAATTGATAATAGTTTTTAAGATTATACTTTGTTAATGCAGTTCTAATAAGCAACATAAACATGTGACAAATCTTTTGGCAAATACATTCCTAAATATGTTATGTATTTTGAATAAATACATTGGATATTAATAGAAAATGTGTTAAAATAAAATAAAAAAAAGGGCCTCTCTCTGCTGCGCTTATCGCCTTTACCACTGTTGATCAGGATGAAAGGTGTTATAGAAATGAAGATAATTGTATTTGGTGACGTATGTTTACTTTATGGCATTTCAATCTAAGGAAATGGCAGCAAGTAGCATTTAACAAAAAGGGATCAGATGCCTCTGACTCATGACCAAACATTAAATGAGCCATCACATGCAATAAGATTAGTTTTTTTTTTTTCTTCCGTTGATTGCCGCTGTGTTTTACCTAAATCTTTACTGCTCTTTCCCTCACTGACCCCCCCCCCCCCCCATCTCTTTATTCCCACATCTTTCACTCAGGCTTATTGTAATTGTCCACTGGCTACCCACTGCTCTTTACATTGCTCACCAGACTATAGAAATAGAAAGAGACAGCGGCTGGATTCCTGCTGTGTTGGCAGAGCGGTCGGGGCACCGTTATATCACGTCATTTTCTTCCACTCAAGTCGAAGTGAAGAAAAGAAGTGAAGAAATCCAACAGTACTCGAAGCAGAATCGCCTTTGCCGCGGCTGTAACAATTAAAACTAAGCCTGATCTGATGAAAAATGACAGCAACATAAAGGATTGTAGCTTTCCTCCATGTGGCGTAGGTGAATTTAATTGAAGTTCTGACAGCATCTATCATTTTAATTGGATCAAGCGTAAGGTAAATCAGACCGTGCTGTCTTATTAAGGAACAGAATGCAGATTTGGTGGGAGGGTACTGACCTTCCTCATCCTCAGTTACACAAATACAACCTCAAAAGAAACTGTGCACATAGCTCCTGAAGATCGAACGCACACGTTGCTTTATTACTCAATAAAAGACAAAAGAATCCAGGCAACCACACATTATCCTCCTCCCTCCACCTCCTCTCTCTTCCTGGGTTTCACCATAGGATATTAGAATGTCTACCAATCCCCCCCTACCCACCTCCACCTCTCTGCCATTTAAGTACCAGGCCCTCAGGTGGAAACCCGAGGGATGGGAAGAAATGTGTGAGTATTTGTGCATGCGTAGGAGTCCACAGCTGCGTGGCGTGTCTGCTTCCCCTGCCTGTAGACATGCTGCCATTCATCGCCTCATTACCATGGAGGAGAGGAGCAGAGGATGGGTGGAGGTAGGCTTTTTCACACTGCAATCAGCTCCCCGGTGCTGGTTTTTATGCACTGTGTATATCACCCATTTGAGTTTGTGCAAAAAAAAAAAAAAAAAAAGTTAGTACAGGCTGAGAAGTAAAAGTACGAACACTGAAAACGGTGGAGTGAGTCAAGGAAATTTCACCATTTGTTACTGGGTCGACTTTAAAAAGTGTGTTTTTTTTATTTTATTATGTTAGTTTCCATATCAGGCAATCCAGGAGCTTCATTCATTGAATTAATGCAGTAGAAAATGTACCATAACACAGATATGTTGTGAATCACAGATGTTTTCAGACTAGTTAGGAGGGGCTTATCTACCCTATGGGGTCCTGTTGTTCTAAGAAAGTTGGATTAAGAGTGACCTGTGTGTGATTCAGATTAGATTAGATTAGATTAGATTAGATTAGATTAGATTAGATTAGATTAGATTAGATTAGATTAGATTAGATTAGACATTTCAAGGGGTTCAGGGGTCATTCTGTGTTGTTGAAATGTATGTTGTTGAAAGTCATGGTTGTGCACCAAGATAAGAGATAAGATAAGATAAGAGATAAGATAAGATAAGATAAGATAAGATAAGATAAGATAAGATAAGATAAGATAAGATAAGATAAGATATAAGAATTATTTGGTCCCATCACATGGAAAATACAAAGTGCAGAAAAGACAGGCAGAAACATTCAAGACTGAAGTTGTATTTATGTTATTATGTACTGTACATCTATAAATATTATTAACATATTTATAATATAGCTGCACATGATGTGATATGGGGGAATTTATTCAACATTTCGATAGTCTGATGGCTGTGGGAAGGAATAACCTGTGATTATGTGTCATTTAAGAGTTGATTTTTTTTTTTTTTTTTTGGGAGGACATTTGTGTTTTATATGGCACTGTCTCTGAGTGCTGCATATGCTTAAATGTTTTAGTAAATGGAATGGTATATGTGAGGTTCATCCATGCCATGGTTGGTCGGTTTTTTACATTATTATATAATTGTAATAACTACCCTTAGCCTATTCTGTTATTAAGTAAAAGTTGTTTTTATTTTATTTACTTGGTCTACATTTCAGTTCTTCGTGTGTTGGTGTGTGTGTGTGTGTGTGTGTGTGTGTGTCATGTTGTGTTTCCAGGATGACGTCATTTGTCCTCATCTATGGCTTTTCCTATGATTCGCTACTTTCATTTCTCTTTTCACTTGGCTTTAAAAGTCTCTTCGTAAAGTTTTCTGCCGGTTTTCTAGTCAGTATTGATTTTCTAAAGTTGCCTGTGTTACCTGGATTAGCCTGAAGGTAAAGCACCACCGTTGCCGAAGCCCACAGACATACTATGTACTGAGTGAAAAAAACAACTCAATCTAAGATTACAAAATTAATCTCAACAGATCAGTTGGTGATGAACACGAGATAGTATATAGTGTACACACGGGGCTATATTTTGCAGAGAAATGTTTAATTTGTTTGGATTTTGTGTTGTAGGCATTCAGTCTTCTTCCATGTTTATTAAATCATTCATGTCTTTTAACATCCACTCGTATCATGGAACCAAATTGAAGGCTAATTTGCATTTATTAGACTTCATTTGAAAAGGAACATCTTCTAGTTTCTGTGTTTCACATGTGGTTGAAAGACCCTAAACTGTATCAAATATAACCGGAATATTTAAAAAGGGTTGCAAGTGACCTAATGTTTAAAGGTTCATGTCCAGAGGGTTTAGAAAATATAGTTAAATGAAGATATTGAAATTCCTGTTTTACCCATATACACCCAAACATGTGACCAAAACCATCTTCTGATGTAAACGGTTTAATACATGTTGATCCACTAATCCTATCCATATATGTCAGTAATTGGTGACAAATACAGTTTTTCATCTTTTCATGCTGATCAGATATGACCCATTTGGATGATTAGTGGCTCTGTGGTGAATGTGAAAACACTGTTGTCTTCTACTACATTAATTGACCAGTAAAACCCATGGAATTGGGTCAATGACAGTGGATGGACACACTGGGTTTATGTTCAGTTATGATCGATTTTGTGGAAAAAGTCACTTTTTCTCTGTTTGTGATATAATAACCCTCGAATTTAATCTGAATTTTTATGAAGATCTACATGTTCAGTAAATTAAATATAGGAAAATACCCGATTTTCGCTGAAAAAACACAAAATACAGAAGATAATACAGTCATAAATTGTGATAAATGACTTAAGAAAGGTTAAATAGTGAGAAAAATTCTTGGGTTATGCTTATGGATTAAAGAGGCCTTTTCCTCAGAAACAAAAGAGGAAAAAACAAGTAAAATGTTCCTGTAATTGTAGACTTAGAAGGAATGATATTAAATAAGACAATCGTAAATATTTGAAAGCAATACAGGATGTCTGAAATTATATTATGAATTGTCACATACTGTCTGAATTTCATGTTTATCATCATGTAAATTCAGACAATTCCAGAATGGCTGCAGCTATTTTCATTGTTGATTTTTTTTGTTTGTTTGTTTGTTTAGTTTTTCAATGAACTAATTAATTATTTAGTCTGTAAAAGGTCCCAAAGAAATAAATCATGTTTGTATGATGTCCTTAAATGTCATGTTTGATCCACAACCCAAACATATTCAGTTAATGTCACAGAGGTGGACAGAAGTCAGAAAATATTCATATTAAAGAAGCTGGAATCAGCTATTTTTTCCACACAAACTAATTAACAAAATAGCTGTCAATTAATTTAGAGTCAATTCCTGCAAGTCTAATTTCCACCATAAACAGGATGCATTAAAGACACAAATTGGTGCATCAATATTCAGCAGAATGCACATTCAACATAAACCTATGACTGTACACAGAGTGAAATGAATCAAAAGCACAAACATTAATTAAATATGAGTCGTCAGAACAAGATAAACACAGGGTGTGGAATTATTCTGTTTATCAGTGACAGAATATTGTTTAATTAGGCTGCCTTACGTCGTGGATTTCAAAGTTTTCTCGCTAAGCAAATAACGTAACAAGATGGATTTTCATATAGCGTCTTCCGTTTTTCGGCGCTATTTAAAGTTTGGTCATAAATTAAAGCAGTCATGCATAATTCATGAAGCCACTTCTACACTCTCCCTGGGGGGTTTTATGCAAAGTGAGGATCTCTCCCCTTCTCTCTCTCGCTTTGCGTCGATCTATCTCCCTCCCTGGCGACTGTCTGCATTATCTCGCTAATGGCCTGAGTCAATGAGTCACTCTAACACTCACACATGTCAAAGCCGTAGGATCGTACAGGTTGATGAGGCAAAGTTAGCAGCAAATTAATTGTTTCTTCCGTGCAGTAGCGCAGTGTAGTGTGATGCACTCCAATTCAAGCTGGGTGAATATTATTGTGGTCAAAACTGCATTTGATGTGAATTACACTAGACATTTTTCAGCATTAATATTGCTCACACCACCGCCTGCTGTAAAGTAGCACTTTCCATTCTCCGAGAGTACCGTCAGTGCAAAGAAAAAGAAGTACAAAGAAATCATACTTCATATTCACAGGACACTTCCCTCTAATTTGTCTGCAAACTAAAGCGAGCTGTATAAAAACCAATTTGCTCCCTGACTCCTGGTTTTGTGCAGCCAAGTCCGACCAAGTGTAAATGATAAACACTGAAATGAAAGAAAAACGAGGTAAAGAAAGACGGCCGCAAAATCTAGGAGAAAACAACAACCATTTTCTCCATGTGCGTTGGAGATCCGGAGGTAGTAAATGTGGAGTTGTGAATGTAGCATGGTGTTCCTCTCAGTAGGGGAGGGGTGGATAGTGGACAGAGCCAGGCTGCTTATACCAGAGTCTACCAGCACTGAAAAGGAGGCAAAACTGTTGACAGCAATTTCACGGCGGGGTAGGAGCGCACACAGAGCGCCCCAGGTGCCCCGGCCCATACACAGTGTCTGATTGCAGTAAATTGTGGTGCTGTTTTTAGTACACAAACAAACCTAACCATGTGTCTGGCTGCTCCGTTCACCAAGCAGGTTTGTTGAGGACAAGTCTATCGGGGGAATATTTAAGAATTGATGTAACATGTTATATCAGAGACTCCTAGACCTCTTCAGCATGAGATCTGAAGGACAAATTCTGCATCTCCCAAGGACCCAAACTAACAAAAATATGTTTATGAATTTGCTGTAGCATCTAAAATTTATTATTATTACTATTTTTTTTTACTGGCTCTTTAACAGTTACATCAATGTTGAGTAAATGCTGAGTAAAGGTTTGGCCTCACAGTGTCGTATAACTGTGATTTAGTGTGTTTTGTCTTTTGTTGAGGTAACAGCACATCCTTGAGACATGTCACACAATAAAATTTATATTGTGGGTGTGCTGAGTCTGTGTTTTGCTTCTGTTTGGCAGTTAAATCTACAAAATCCATTATTCATTCATGTGTAGCTGCTATTCAGACACATAAGAAATGTAATTTTGTTGTGAAAGAAAGCGCCGCATAATGCTCAGTTCATTAACAATCTTTTGAGAAACAAAATGCACTCTCCTAACTTGCATTTTACAATCACAGTTTCTGCATTTTTTTTTCCATCAGTGAGAGTGCTTTTATGAAACACTATGAACATTTAAAAGTTATTACAACAGCGTGTAGTTTGAAAAAATGATGAAGCATGGCCATTCTAATAAGCAGCGACATCTCATCTGAGATTCCCACTCCGTCGAACAGTGCACTTATTTTCCAGAGAGGAAAGTATTTTCCCTCCTATCTCATCCATCTCCCTTATGCAAATGAGTGTCTTAATTTGGTTAGGGGGCAGAGTCATGTGGGAGATAGGAGAAAGTACAATCTTGTTTACCTTAATGGGCAATGTTTTCAGCCCAGTTAACCAATACAGGAGCTTATTTAGTCATGCAAGAAGCAGGAATAAGGAGATTAATAAAACATGAATTTGACCAGTCAAAGAAAATGTTTTATGTTTGAACAGACACATTTATAATATTAACGGCACCAGAATTTGAGAAATGTCTTTTCATTATTTATATCTCAAATGGATGCATTTCATATGTGCATATTCAACTAAATTCACACTGTGCATCCCACAGTCAGTAGAATCAAATGTTCCTGCAGATCATTAAATGCTACTTATTGAAGGTTAAGGTGGAAATATGAACAATTCGTAACAAGGCCAACATAGACTTTCACCCCCTTAAATCATGTCCCCTACATAAAAAATAATTCCAATGTGTTGACCCGCTGACCCTTAAATCATACTCCCAGGATGTGGATTCGTGCCTCTATCAGATTCATTTCTCTAAGGTCATTGTGTTGGAGTGGATGTGGTTTCAATCATTTTTATTCTCAGACTGAATGTGGACTGTTTGGGTATGAAAAAGGAATGAACGTTGATTGTGGATATCAGTAGGTACTATGTTAAAACTGAGGTCAAGAATGATCAGATTTAGTCCATACGCTCAGACCTCTGGATCAGCAAGGAAAACACCATGTCATGGAGCGTGTGTGTGTGTGTGTGTGTGTGTGCGCGCGCACGTGTGTGCACGTGTGTGTTTGTGTGTTCTAAGAGCAAGAACTGCCTTCATTTTTGAAAAAAGGCAAATCTTCCCAGAGAGCCTCTGAAGTCTCACAGCATTTATATATTTTTTTTTATCTTGTTCACACAACTTTCTATCCTGAGAGATCAAGTTATTATCTTGTGCAAACAAAACAAGATTTTAAAACAAAAAAAAAACAACTTAATATTGTGAGATTTTCTAGTAGTGAAAAATCCTTCAAAAATACCAGAATATGGATCCCTTTCCAGACCATCTTTAAGGAGCTCTGAGATCCTGTACCTTCCATTGCACTTCATGTGGGCTCTTAACTGTGCTGTGTACAACAAATACATTATACTGCGTATTAAAGATCAGTGTTTGAGGCAAAGGGGGATTTAATAGGATTGCCGTAACTGGAATATTTTCACATAAAAAGCAGAATAGTTACAGTTACATTTCTATTGAATGAGCTTTATATCTACAGGAGGGGGTTTGTCTGTAACAATAATGCATACAGAGTCATTCAGCATTAAGTTGCATTAGTGTCAGTGTGTTTCAGTGTGCAGCAGTTAATATCCCCTTAAAAGAGAAACCAAGCACGGAACAAGCACTGTCTGTAACAAGGGTATATATAGGGAGCATTAAACAAAAGTAACAACAGGGGAAACCTGCAGTATTTCAGTTCAGGTACTGTATATGAATACTCAGAGGGAAAAGGAAAGGATTAGACAGGAAGCTGTTGTCGTGTATTATGTGTACTATTGTTAGCATAGATGCTGGTAATAGTAATGACATATTATATTTGTACTATTTTGGGACAGTGATTGCCAAATACCTCCAGTGTGAGATGTATATAGATATGCATATGTATATAGTAATGTGGGTGGAAGAGCACAGGAAGCACAGGAAGTGTTTTTATTTTAACAGGTGTAAGGCAGCACATGAACACTGATTATTTCAGATGAACAGGTAAGGCATTGTTTGGCCTATAGTGTTTTGCTTATGGTGTGCCTCATCAAAAGTAAAAACAAACATGAAAAGGCCAATAAATATTTCCATACACACATTAACCCAAATTTACACAAGCACAACAACCCTACTGAACGCCCGCACACAAAACAGAACACAATAGAGCTACAGAACAACAGGAAAAAAGGGAAAGGAGTGACTGGAACATCCTGGAATCTTCCAATATGCACTGTGCAGATTTTTGGCAATGTGTATCAGAGTCCTGCTGATATCTGAACACATACTATTGATTGATTGATTGATGTATTTATTTCGAATATGAATGTCAAAATAGAGAAATAATAATAAACATTCATTCATTCATTCATCTTCTATACCCGCTTTATCCTCATAATAAACATGTATAAACAAAATTTAACTTAGACATAATACATATTCGAAAAGGAGTGAGAATGTGAGACCCCCCTGTACCAGTCAACAGAAACAATCAGAACCAAGAGAACGTGAACCACTAACAGAAACAAGAGCAAAACAACAACACGGAAAAAATAAAGCTGTCAGATCCTGTAGTATCACTAAAGAAACACTGCCAGCGGGCCTCACATCCTGCAAATGTATACCTATGCATGTGCAGCCGCTGACCTTTAACATCAGCCTCCACCCCCTCTTCCAGTGTGTGTTGTTCTGTCTCCCATGGGTGCAGCAGGTTCCCCCGTCAGTCGAGCCTGAGAGTAGAGTCACACCAGCACGCTCCACTGGGCCCTGTGAAAAGATGCCAGGTTAGTGTGAAAGGCAGCCCGGGGGACTGGCTGAGCATTTGTCTGTGTGTGTGTGTGTGTGTGTGTGTGTGTGTGTGTGTGTGTGTGTGTGTGTGTGTGTGTGTGTTGGGGGGGCGCGGATGAG
>JAQQZY010000003.1:5321521-5337202 GCA_030068375.1 Ostorhinchus rueppellii | reverse complement strand
GATAGATAGATAGATAGATAGATAGATAGATAGATAGATAGATAGATAGATAGATAGATAGATAGATAGATCACAAACATATGACATGACACAAACCTAACAAAAGAACAATTTGACAACCATACACCCACCACACACACACATTCATCTAACATATTACAACCTCTTCAATGATTTATTCAGTTCTATTACCACATTAGGAATTAAACTTTTGCTGAACTGTACTTTTCTCCTGTTTAGTGAACTGTGGCGGTGACCAGAAGGAAGGATTATGAAATATGGATTGACTGGGGTCAAGGGTAATGTTGTGTGTGAGTATGCACAGTATATATCATTTATTAACAAGGTAAAATCCTCATGGAGGTTAAAATCTCTTTCTTTTCCACACTGTGGCCATAGAATCATTTTCACTGTTTAATGATTGCGTATCTTGTATTACAAACTAAGAGCAAATTGATGCTTTGGATACTTCGTCCTGTTCATGTGTCTATTTGTTTTGGCCTTTTTTTCCTCATGTAAACAGCGTGTTAGTTCACTAAAACTGAGAACTTTTAAATCACGTCCTAATGTTAAAAACACTGGTTTGTTTCTGTGTAAAGAAAACAATGACCTCACAGCTCAATTCATGCGTGTCCATCGTTGCTATGGAAGCATCTGCACTGGAAGCATCACACATAGCTCATATAGGCATCAGTGACCGACAGCAGATGAAGGTCAGCACAGACACATTTGGAGTTGTGCTGAAAGCTAGTTTAGAAACTCAAACCAACACTTTTAACTTCCAACTGCTGACTTAATGGCAGTTTATAGCTGAACTGGTATCAACTTCATGGCAGACTAAAGCCTCTGCATCTGCTGTAGCCAATCTGAAGGTCCATAGTTTAAAATTAAATAAAACTATGGTTTGTCCAAGCAAATCACACTGGTTTATTGTTTTGCATTGAATAAATTGAAAATAAACAAAAAAAAAGCATACAAAACAAAAAAAACAAAAAAAGAAAATGACCTATTTTGTAGAATGTCTGTTAACCCCTAAAGACCCAAACGTTCACAGTTTACTGCAACCATCTGATGATCTAAATGGTTGAATATCTGATGATCCATTAATCCTATCAATACATGTCAATAATTGTTGTAAAATACAGTTTGTCATCTTTTCATGGTCATCAGATATGACCCATTTGGACATTCAGAGGCTCTGTAGTGAACACCAAAACACCGTGATCTTCTGAAACATTGATTCACTAGTAAAAGCCATGGAGTTGGATCAATGACCGCAGATGGACACACTGGGTTTATGTTCAGTTATTGATATCTTTGCTGGAAAAACTCATTTTTTCCTCAGTTTTCCCCATTTTGATTTAAAACCTTTGAACTTACTCCAAGTTCTTATGAACATGGAAATCAAATATATGAAATGAAATATAGGAAAATACACTATTTACCTTAAAAAATACAAAATATAGAGGATAATATTATAATAAATGGTGATGAATTGCTTAACCCTTAAAGACCCTAACGTTATTCTTCCTTTCTCTGAGCTTTTATGAATATTTACAGGATTAGTAAATTAAATGTTGAAAAGTACCTGATTTTCACTGAAAGAAAATCCCAATATACAGACGACAACATTACAATAATTGGTGAAAAAGCACTTAAGGATGGTTAAATATAGAGAAATATTCATTTTGGAAGCGACACATAAAACCCAGTGGGTCCTTATGGGTTAAAAAAGGTTGAATACAGAGAAAATTCATTTTGGAACTGTCACCAAAGGAACATTGGATGTTTGGGGGTTTATGTGGACAGGACATCAGTGTGCAGACAGTGTGTGTAACAAGTTTTTTGTATTTTTTTTTTTTTTTTTTACCTGATGACAGACTAAAAAAACCTGTATTGAAATTACAGTCTAAGTATGCATTAAATGTCATCTTAACCCACAAAAAGCAAAAAGCAAACAATGGGGAATCATAACCGTACAGTATAATAAATATGCACTTCTAATGTGTTTAAGTTCTCATTTATTAATTTATGAATAATCTAAACTGTATATGAAAATCACCTCTGCATAATGTAAGGTGTCAGGGTCACCTGAAAACCATTGCATTGCATATAGAGAACCCCCATCTAAAAAAATAAAACACAACATAACTGCCTTGTCACCCTCTCAGTAACACTAAAACAACCTGCTCCTTGTGTAGATATGTCACACTAAGCAACAAAAACACGACTCATAGTTACATGTGATTATACACTAATGAGAATATAATTATGCATATACTTACATCCTCCTAAACCTTACACAATATCCCTTAAATCCCCTACAACCACTTTGCACCCTGAGGCTGCTTTGCATATTCAAACCCTGTGGATATCAATCCATTTTTCAAACACAAAAAAAATCACATGTTTGAAGGGAGGAAGGTATCGGTTTCATTGTGGATAAAATTTGCATCTCTGCGAATTTTGACGTGGATGGATTTCACATTGTTGAAAAAACTAAAACTGCTGGCTTAAAGAAACCCCACTATAGAAGCCTGGAGAAGTATTTCTGACAGAATGGTGAGGTTAAATAACACTTGACAGAATTCAGCAAGGAGAGAAGTCTGGATATATCATCAAGCACTTCCTGACATGACTGAAGCAGATGGAATAAGACAGCTGATCTCCACTGTGCTTAGTTTGACGTGTTTTTAACTTTTTCTACCAAAATTATTTTTCTCTGGTTGATATGGATTTGCATTTGAACTTGATCCAATGCACCATTGTGTAAAACTCTTGATATCACTTTTTCTTGCTGTATCTTAATGTAATTATTCCAAACTAAGACTTTTTTTATTTAATGAATGTGTTTATTTACTGTCAGTAACTTTACCTGACTGTAAACAGGATTAATTGCATTGACAGACACCTTAAACGCTGTACTTTTGACTGTAATTCATTAAATATGTGTTCTAACTAAAGAGTGAGCTCTTTTAAAAACCTTGACTGGAGTCTGAGCTCAATAGATGCTTTAATGCATTGAATCCAAATTGAGTTAGTGAATCCGAGCACAAGCTATCTGGAGTTGACTTCCCTGGCATTCTTTCAAAGCTCACAATATAGCTCAAGACCTTCCATGTCATTGCCATGAAACTAAAGCTTTAATTTGTCATTGTGTGCAGTGCCAGCAAAACATGCCAGCCAAGGAAATAAATAAGACACAAATGAGTTCCTCTAAAAAGAGCCACGGCGTATGGAGGAGAGCAGAAGTAATTGACAAAACGTTCCTTAATAGGCTTTTCATTGTCACTGCGACTGAAATGGTGGCTGAATTTCTGCAACCACATCAATTAGTAAAACTTTTCTTTCTCTCACCCCTTCTTTCAGCTTTGAAAAGACTCTATGAAATTGCCACCACCCGGCACAAAAAAGAAAAGAAAAAAGAGAAAAGCCTTTTATTACGCTTGCCTTTCAAACAGGCTGTTGACAAAACAAGTTTTCTGCCTGCGGTACTGAGCTATTTAAGACCTGAGAGGGAGGAAGACGCAGCAGCCACAGCATCTCCTCAGAAAGGCATGAATGGGGTGTGACAGCGTTCACATCCTGGGCTCCTTTCTCCCATATGGTGCTGAAGACAACCTGAGAAGCTGCTTCACTGCATGAAAGCTGAAGCTGATGAGTTTACTAGATCACCGCTTAATCCAGTCTTCCTTTTAATAACTAAACTAAATTCATAAGTTAGACCAGGGGGGTCAAACATGGGGCCCGCAGGCCAAAACCGGCTACTAAAGGTTCCAGTTCGGCCCAGTACCACATACAGCCCAACTGTGATCTCAAGTAAAATAATAGCATAATAACATATAAGTAATAATGATTACAAATGTATGTCTTTGTTTTAGTGCAAAGAAGGTCACATTAAATTACGAAAATATTTGCATTAACAAACTCTTGTTTAGTAATAAATTGTGAGGAACCTGAACAAATGTGAATTACCCGAAATGTCTAAGTGAGAGTGATTGTTTGTCTCTATATGTCAGCCCTGCGATGAACTGGCGACTTGTCCAGGGTGTACCCCGCCTTCGCCCTAAGTAGCTGGGATAGGCTCCATGTGACCCCCGTGACCGTAGTGAGGATAAAGCGGGTATAGAAGATGAATGAATGACTGAATGAATGTTAATTCTAAGGTGAGTTAATTCTAAGCTGCACCATATTGGCAAAACTTGCGATATGTGATTATGGATGTACAGCAATAATATTGCGATATTTCTTGTTCACCTAAAGAAATGACAATTTCAGCTCAAAAAAGTGTTGAATGTTAAAATGAGCCTATTGTTTGTATGTCACTCAATTATTTAGAATTTCAGACAAAATACTGAACGACAACAGCCAGTTCCACAATTCTGTCCAAAAACCTGCTGATCCTGCTGCCGAGTCAAATATTTAGTCCTTTTATTCACATATAACAATGTGTAAATGACATGGATGGATTTAATAATAACAAAAGTGCCAGAGTACCACCATGGAACTATATTCCATTGGCTGCCTGGTTTGGTAAATACTGCGTATTTGGGCTGCTTGATTATGGGGAAAAAAAAAAAAAATCAATATCAGGATTATTCAAACAATTAATTTTGAGTTTCACAATGCATTTATTCAGCATTTCTCTCTCTCTCAAAAAACACTTTGTTATTGATTCTTTGTGCAAAACATTCAAATTGAAAATAAATTTTGGCTAGAAATATGTACTTTACAGCTGTTTTGCAATGGAATGTATTGCGCATGCATGTAAAGAAAAACGGAAAATAAATCGTTTCAACTCGATTCTATGAGTTTTGAGATCGTTTGACAACAAAATCAAAATCGTGATCAAAATTCGATTAATTGCACAGCCCTACTGCAAAAAAGAAACAAAATCTCTAAATACAAGTGTTCAGGCCTTGGCCAAAGTTGCGCTCTGAAAATATTCACATCTTTTCAACATTAATAACATGTAAACTAACATTCAACCAGCAGCAGTAGCATTATTTCAGTTTTTTGCTAGAAAAGCTAGAATGTTGAGTGATAGAGAAAACCACTGTGGTACCCCATGGTGTGGAAAGCAGAAAGTTAATGCGTACAAATAAAATAACATCAATTATTGCACATCTTTGCGATATGGATATTGAACAATGTTATCGCGATAACGATATTTTTGCGATATATTGTGCAGCCCTAGTTGAACATTCACTCTGTTGTAGCTCAGTTTGTCTTCACCATATACAGAAGAAAATATGCTGCTCTTTACCCTCTGCATTCCTTACTGGCTTAACGCTGTCTGCAATTTCGTGCTAGTTAGCTGATATATAGTGGATTTTAGTCAAACATCTATTTGCTACAGTCCGAAATGTCCAGGGCTGACTCTTGTGCCGGTGGATAGGTTACAGGTATGCCAATTAATGTATGCAAGTTTGAGTCGAACAGCATGAAGAATGCTGTCTGTCCATATACATAAAGCTTCAGTTCAACAATGAGCTGAAATCCAATAAAAAATCCCCACAAAATGACGGAAACCTGCAGTTTGATGGGATAATCCTCTTTGGTTCATCACTAGAGAATCAGTTTTACTTTGTTATTCTAAAATGATTCATTGCGGCTGTTCAGAGTAATTGATAGGATGCGTTTTGAGTGGACTACCCCTTTAAGCCACTATATACTTCCTTCATTCTTTGTATAAAATGAGAAAATAAATCACTATCTGTGTCGAAGAAAACAAAAGCTCTCTGATGGCAGTAGAATCATCTGTTGAACCATCTAGAGCATTCTACACTCTTCTCTCTTCCCAAATCTAAAGCCATCTTGTGGTTTAGTCTTGTGAATGGAATGGAACATCTTTATGTTCCTTTTGTTCACATTATATATACTGGGCAGTGTTGCCATTCCTTTTATGACTGCGTCACATTTTTTATTGTATATCCCAAGATGGATGGCGTGCCACTGACATAGAGATTTACAGGCCTTCAGCTTGCAGTGGCAGAGCTTTAGAAGGTCCTGCTGACATCTAGCCAACACGTTGGAGGAGGAGAATAAAAGCTGACATTTTATTGGCTCTAAGAGAGAGTGAGTGAGAGAGAGAGAGAGAGAGGGGGGGGTAAGGGAGGAAGGAGAGGGGAAAGAAAGGAAAAGAGATTCTGTTTCTGTACTTTATATTTTTCAGCACTGCCAGCTGTCATGGGGACCTTGCTAAAAAGAGGGGATTTATTGGGTATTATTTAGAAAGTTGTCAGTGGTAATGACTACAGCTATGATTTCAATTATCACCCACTAAATATAGCTTAATTCACTGCCTTGCTAGCCATAATGAGCAGCCCTGACATCATTTTTCAAAAATTCGATACCATGCTATTTTAATATTTTATGTTGACCACCGATTTAATTTTCCTCCCTGGTGCTTGGCATGTGGCAAGGTCCCACTCCCTCATGCGCAGTTGGATAGTCAGAGCTATTGAGTTCAAAGCTGTCCCAGGGATATATTTTTCCATTGACAGAAATCCAATTAGTTTTAGTACACAGTCTGGCTGAATAAAAAGGGTCTTAAAATCTACAATATGTTTCCTTAGCGTTTTAGCAGAGTGCAAAGCCAGTGATGGATCTTTATGATTTGACCTGATGGGGCCCAAGTGGACATACTCCCTTTTCTGTTTTGGCAAGTGAAAAACAAACCATCCATATGTCTTACTCATTTTGATAGGCATATCAAAGTGTTTTGATATTGCGTAAACATCCAGTGTACGGTGCAGACTCTGGCTAAGATGTTGACTCTCGTACATATTTAAACACTTATTAAATACTTTACAACTAATACACAAAATTCTGCCGAAACACCATGTAAATATGAGAGAGGGAAAAAGTCAGATGTATAATTCATTAGTGACATGTTTAGTAAGTAGACGATTTGGGGAGAGTTAATGTGTACTCAGGTTTTGACATGAGGGTGTGCATTTTTAAGCGAGCATTAAAAGGAAGATGATTAGGACTGGCACTAAGCTGTCAATAACAGGCTGGCTGCTTGAAGCTGATGATGAGGGTGAATTTTGATATTGTAAATTACATTCTTTTTCCTCACTCCTCTTCCTGTCCTGCACCGGTTTTAAAGTACATAACACATGCAAAGTCATTTAGGATACCCGCCAGCGATTAGGATCTCACCATATGAGCATTTTGTCAGGGGGGAAAAAAAGGACGAGGGCGCCAACTTATGTTTGAGATACAACCTGTGTCTCTTTTAGCCCATAATTCAAGCACTGTTTATGTTCACCCCATCACACTTAGCCATCTCCCAGATTGATGATGTAAGCAACTGGAAGGCATGGAACATATTAGACGAGAGCATGGAGAGGGGCAGCCATACTTCTACTTCCCTTGGCTGAGTCCCAGATGGAAAAAAAAAAAAGAAAGAAAAGGTTTGGAGCCTGTTTTGGAAGAGGAACAAAGGATCTTCCTTTGGTATGGTCTAGGCAGTTTTGGTTGCTTCATGGCTTTCAATCTCCCAAAGTCTTTCCTAAAGGGCCCAGGGGTGAAAAGTGAAGACAAATACGCTGGTATACCGATGCCAAGAGTTTTAGAGGATGATTGCAGTTTTCACTGTGTCTTGAATTTAAGGGAATGACTTTTAATAGAGCTACATGATAAATGTTGTCAGTGAATGAATAAATCCCATGATCATAAATTGGAACTGGAATCTGTCACTAGAGATCGCAGCTCTTCAAGGCCTCATGCATACTAAAAGAATTGAAAAGGATTATAATAGTTTACAGTATAGTAGCAGCCATAATTTCCCTTTGACTTGTGTGATCTGATTCAGGTTTAATCACAGTTCCGAGACCTCAAACTTACTTACAGAGTTGTTTTTGCATCCTAGTAAAAAAAAAAAACACCACTTGATATTTCTCTGACCTCTGTGATCTGAGTCAGGTTTAATCACAACTTTGACACACGTGGAGTGATAAACTACGGTAAATATCGGCATGAAATTTGCTCACTTTGCACTTTTGGGCCCTGTCAGCCTCTGCGGGTGAGTCGTCTCTTCTTTTTTTCTGGCTCTCCTGGAGAACGCTGAAACCATTTCTGGCTCCGAACAGCTGTGCCACATTCTCATCACAGCTGTAACTCATTTCCCGTTTCCATTTCAGATAAACTTACTCACATCTTTCACAGTTTTCACTTAGAAAAACCACAGAGTGTCCTTCCAAGCCACCATCCTAAGAACTTGGTCAGAGAGGAAGATGTGTGGGAGATACCAGTTGCTGTGCTTCCATCTGGCCACGCTCTTGTTTTCCTCTTTATTCTGTTACTATAACTTGTTAATGGTCTAAGTTTGCTTGTTCCATTAGTGAAGCGTGAAGAATAAGTTTCGAAAACCGTAGTTAAGAATGAGCTCAGGAATCAAGGGCAAGCATTGGTTTTTCTAAGGCTACATCTGACATCCATCAGCATGGAAATATGTTTTAATGGTCAGGCAGGCTGTAAGACATCAGTACGCTGTTGCCTCACTTTTCCACCCAGGGACATATTGAGATAAGAAACAGTGACGGTATGTTTCATGTCCATGCTCCTGACACATTTTTGCTGGAAAACTACAAGGAACAACCACTCTATATTGGGGCCAGCAATCTGGGTAGCACAATATTCTTATTCTGTGTTTTTCCCTCATAAAACACTGCCTCTCCATTACTACTATACATGCATTGACTCCCATCATAGTGGCTCCTCTGTGAGATGCCGACTGTACCATTAGCTGACAGTATGATTATGTGAACAACAGACCAAACAGCCTTCTGATCCCCTCTGTCTGTCCAGACGTTTGGTGATGTTTAAGAGTTTCTCCCCAGTGATGCTGGTTAGATAGCTTTTGTACCGGGGGCACAGTAGAGTTTCTTTATTTTCTCGCTCTGTCTGGATCTGGGGCCCCTGGGTCCTCCAAAGCTCAGAACATGTCTGTACTCAGATGTTTGAAAACACCAAACAGCAGAGGAAGAGAAAGAGGAGGAGGAGGAAGAAGAAGGGATAAAGGAGAGAAGAAGGGAAATAGGAGGAGGGTAAGGAATCCTCATAGGGCCAAAGTGTATCTGTACAAGCAGACCAGGCAGAGAGGCCCAACAGGGTCTGTAGACTTGTGATCTGAGGGCCGTTTGTGTCAGTCAGATCAAAGCCTTTTGAAGAGAAGGAGAAATCCCTTTACCTTTTCTGGCTACGGCAACCTTTATTGGCAGCTAAATAAAAAGCAGGGGGAGGGGGGGAGTGATAACGGACTGAAAAGAGTGATAGTTTTTCATTGTTTTGGGCTATTTCAAGGCAAACCTATATCTGTCCTAAGATGTTTCTGCCTTTTAGCTTTTGACTCACTCTGCAGTTGAACTTGCACAAGCAACGTTGTGTTTTTCGACAGTTATTATGTTCACTGTTGGATGGTTTCAACAGGCTGCTGCAATAGTCCTCCCATTGCTTCACTTTATTAAAATGAATCCAAACGGCACCCTTCGAATTTTTAATGCGATTCTTACTGTTGCTATCACTGGAAGTCAAGTAAAAATCTGTTGCAGAGGAAAGAGTTATTGGCTAAACAACGCTTAACCACTGTTGAAAATGTGGACGTTTGCTCTTGTGAGATGACCTGGGTCCCGGGGTTTGTTGTGGTGATTAATTTTTATTTAAATGGCTTGTCTGTCTGAATAATGACTGATTGATTTCCATATTTTGATGTAGAAAAGAAAGAGTCTTCACTGTGTAGCTTTTTTCTGGCATAGGGGCCATTGTTGCACACCTGTTGCTTCCAAGGATAGAACGTAGGTGTGTACAGATTATTGTTACGTGTCTTTAAATTGGGGCAGGTCAATGATGTGATCTCCAAATAGGGTTGTGATGACATTTATCTTGATACCAGTGATAAACTTTGGAGATTATTTAGAGTATTTGCTAATAGATTTTCTGTTTGGTGAATCTCTCGAGGGCTTTTCCGGGTAAATGTTTGAACCAAAGTTGTGATGGAATGAAATGTGAAATATATGCTGAATCTACTGCATTGTGGTTTTATTTATAGACATGCTGACTCCGACCTGTGTTGTGTCTGAGTTAGAGTTTGACAGATATTTGAGAACTGTGGCTTCATGGTGCATTCAGGTGCACCTTGTAACTCTGAAACCTGCATTGATTTCTACAGCAAAATACATTGGCTGTGATAAACATCATGGTGCATCCTCAAAAGACCGTAAATTTTGTTTTTCTTATTTAGTATTGTTTATTGTAGACATGCATCTTTGATTAGACTACAGGTATGAAACTTCAGATGTGAATGTTAACATTGAAATGACAAAATATATTAACCCATAAAGACCCAAACATCCACTGACAGTCAAAACCATCTACGGATCTAAAATGTGTAACACCTGTTAATCCATTAATTCTATCAATACATGTAAATAATTAGTGTAAAATACAGTTTGTCATCTTTTCATGGTCATTAGATATGACCCATTTGGATGTTCAGAGACTCTGTAGTTACCATGGAAATGCTGTCATCTTCTACGACATTGATTCAAAAGTAAAGCCCATGGAGTTGGATTACTGACAGTAGATGGAGACACTGGGTTTATGTTCAGTTAATAATAGATTTGCCGAAAAGTCACTTTTTCTCCAGTTTCCTCTGTTTTTGATAACAGACAGAATAACTTTTTAATTTACTCTGAGCTTTTATGAATTTTACATGATCAGTGAGTTAATCATAGGAAAATAGATGATTTTCACTGAAAAAAAATGCAAAATGCAGAGGATAATATTGCAATAAATGGTGATAAATCACTTGGGAACGGTTAGACATAAAAATAAAAAAAATCATTTGGGAACTGCCACGAAAGTCACACTGGATCTTTGTGGGTTAATATTGCCAGTTAACTAAATATTATCCAATGAGCCCTTTTTTTCTGGTTTTAGGCACTACCTGAATACTCACATTATATATCATGATAAATAATGTTTATTTATTTATACACATGGTAAAAAATATTGTTATCAGATTTTTTCTGATGTCAATGTCATGTTTGTAATAGATGTGATGAAAACCATTTCAGTGTAAGCAAAGAAAGTTGTGAAATATGATATTCAGGATACATATTTGCATTACAGTATAGAGTTATAATTGTCTGTGATCTATTGTGATTTATGATTGTGTGATTTTGTAGTGAGATTTTATCAACATTATTGCTTATCTATTCAACATTCCTATATTCCATTCCATTCATTCAATGTTCATTAACTTATAATGAGGTTATTAGTTATAGTGATTAAATCTGAACATAATTTGAGCTACTTAATTCTTATATTTGGAGCTCAGACTTTTTTTTTTTCATACCAATGTAGAAGCGATATATTTAGTTGTCTTATTCTTCAATAACAAATGGTGCAGCTATTGAGACATTGAACATACAGTATGTACAGTACACACACACACACACACACACACACACACACACACACACATAAATAAATAAATATATAAATATATAAATATATAAATATAGATAGATAGATAGATAGATAGATAGATATACACACACACGGCTGTTCTTTTCACGTAATGCCAGACAGTCCGTCACTCAACTCACTCAACCCCCATGCTGGGAACGTGTAGTGAGTGTATCCTTCCATGGGCCCGACTGTTTAAATTAATTATTAGTTTTATAGCGAACCCTGAGGCCTTGCACAGGCAGCTAATCCCTGTAGAGGGCTAATCCGACCCCGTGTTACAGAAAATCAATGTTGGTCTTTGGTGTTGGCATGCCATCAGGGCACGGGGACACATGTCAGACAGGCCTCCTGATTTTTTTATGAGGTGTGTTTTTGAAGTGGTAGAGCCAGTGGAGGATGCTCGAGGTACCCAGAATTGAAAAGAATATCCGGAAGCCAGAAAAGGCTTGTATGACCAAATTTCTCATGGGGTGGTGGTGATGCAAGTGTGTGGTTTTTGTGCATTTTTATCCCAGAAAATAGATGAGATCTGGGAAAGGGCTTGGGCTGTAACTGTGCAAGTTTTACAAATGCAGTGCAAAACAAAGCATGCTGTATAAGTGTAGGATTTTAATATATAATTTAAATGTTTTTCTGTTAAAATATTTATTATTATGCAAAGAAAAAGCTCATTACTTTATCCATACCTCTGCTCCAGGGTAGCCTATGTCTTATACTGGTTGTTTTCTGAAGGTAATTGTATTTTTAGCATTGGCTCGATGGACTAACTTTTATACTGGGACCATCAGTGACCTTCAGGAAACCCGAGCGATGATGGATATGTGAGGTGGATGAATGTCCAACAGTCATCAAGGATTTACAGGGATTTTGTTTGCACGGTCTGACTGCAGATAAAGTAGTCTGAGTTTTGTCATGCTCATCATTTTTAGTGGTTTGGCAGAGGATCAGTGCCAGTTCAGTTTTGTTGTAAACATTAAGCTATGCCATATGTCGGATGATTTGATGAAAGCAAGCCATTGGAATAGTTATTTTGAAAATGTCAATTTCTGCCTTTTTGGCAATTAATCTTTTTTTTTTTTTTTTTTATGACACAAGACGAGAATATTTAATTTTGCCTTTGCCATGATCCAGACAGTCTGTGTCTAGAGATCAGTTTAATATTGTGTCAGATTTAATACATTGTCAAAATTCAAGCCACCTTCAATTTTCTTTTACCTAGTCAATAGTTAATACCATTCAGGAAAAATATGAATATTTCTCATTTTTCAGTCTCCTTTCATATTTTCCACTGTCCGTCAGTAATTGGAGGGAGAAAGAGAGATGATCTGACCCAGTCACCTACTTCTTTGCACCTCTCATTCTGCCTATTAGTTTTGGATTACCAGCCTTCTCTCTCTCTCACTGAGACTGGCAGCTGAAGATAATAGCTTTCATAATGTGTGGAGATTCATTCCAAGCTATTCTGTGTTCCTCTTTATGGGAGAACAAAAATGTCGGGCCCAGTCAGTCTATTCATTTTCTCTATTGGGAGATTAATGAGAACAGTGCTGTCTCAAGCCTTTTGTGACAGGCTTCAAAGTCCCCCGTGCAGAAGGACTTGTGTCTCGTTCGTCTCGGGTTCACACAGGCTTGCGTTTATTTGCATTCACACTGTGACACTTCATTAGGGAGGCAGGCACATGATCAAAACTATATGTTACAATTATTTCAACAATTGTTACCGCTGATGAAATTATCACAAAGAAGAGAAAAGTACTCACGTAGACCGCTGTGGGATTGAATCTAGACACATGGTGAATGATTTAGTGTTTATGGTCGCTAAACTTCATGCTAAAGATTGGTTTTATTACTCAATTTTTCTTCATTAAGAAAAAGCTTTGTGGATAGATTGTGATAAGCTCCGGTGGGGTGAGAGGGTACGCCACTAATGGGGAGATGACGTAGATTGAAAATCTTGTGTTTGGTCATAAGATCTGTGAGCGTTGGCATTTGCTTTCCTTTTTTATGGAGCACAAGGCAATTTCATTCATCAGAAGATTTTAATATGCTGACTCATTGTAACTAAATATGATCTATGTTGCCCAGTTTTTCAGTGCGTGTTGTATTTTCTATACCAGAATTACGATTATTTTATAATGAAATAGTGATGCCAGTATAGGAATGGATTAATGTGATCATTGTTTCTTGTTCATGTTTATCCTACACAAGAGTTAAGAAATAATATGATCATTTTCTTTTCTTGTAAGAGAAATAATGTAGCTGACTACCTATAATTAGAAGGGTGGAGAATATTACTCGTATAAGTCTTCACCCATGCAGAGTGATGCTGTTATTTCTTACACTCGTACTGTTGTTATCTAAGGCTACTTCCGCATTTGTTTTGTTGTAAAACAGAGAAAACTGTCTGAGCAATCATTGGTCTGCAGTGTTTTTATGTCATGGTTTAGTATCACTTGGAACCTCGGCGGGAGTGATACCAAAAAACTAGTACCGGGTACGAGATTCCTGGTCCTTTTTTGTAATGGAAACTCAAAAAGGCCAAGCCGAGTTGAGCTGGTACCATGTAGTGGAAACACGGCATAAGGGTGTTTTCACACTGGGTATCCGAGTCCGTATCCGAGTATGTTGGACTTAATTTTATCAATGTGAATGCAAATGTTCTGTGCATGAGTATCGTACCTGAGTCCAGCTGAGAAAGTAGTCCTGGGTATGGACTGTGTGGATTTCAGTTCGGAATTTTGCTGTGTGAAAGTGAGCCGTACCTGAGACTGGAAGTGACCTAATCATCATGAGACCATAGATCAGGGGTGAGCAATCCTGGTCCTCGAGGGCTGGTATCCTGCATGTTTTAGATGTATCCCTCTTCCAACACATCTGATTCAAATGATGAGCCTATCGTCAAGCTGTGCAGAAGCCTGATAACGACTGTCAGGTGTGCTGGAAGATATCTAAAGCATGCAAGATACCAGCCCTCAAGGACCAGAATTGGACACCCCTGCCATAGATGGTACTCCTGTTGTCTCCTGATCCGTGTGGCACAGGCTCGCCTTATTGACTGAACCACTCAGTGATATGTCAGGGACAATGAAGGTCGCTCTTCTTCACTTTGCCTCAAACTGGCTAACAGATAGACAAGTATTGCCTGTGAACAGAACAGTCGCTCAGTTGATGTCGTAAGGGTTTGTCACTTCTGCGTTTGTTGGATAGCTACAAAATTCCTTCCACACTTTCAGATCTGTAACACCCACTCATTCTTGGGCACAGGCCACGGTTCATGCTTGTGAATGCAACATCTGCAGGAAAAGTGTGAGCATATCCAGGCACAGGCACGGATCCAGATACCCAGTGTGAAAACACCCTAATACAGGGGTGGGCAATCCTGGTCCTTGAGGACTGGTATCCTGCATGTTTTAGACGTGTCCCTCTTCCAACACACCTGATTCAAATGATGAGCCTATCGTCAAGCTGTGCAGAAGCCTGATAACGACTGTCAGGTGTGCTGGAAGAGGGAAATCTCTAAAAGATGCAGGACACCAGCCCTCGAGGACCGGGATTGCCCACCCCTGCCCTAATACATCGGCCCAGTACTGCCATTCAGTCACACCTTTGATAATCCAACATATGTACAGTTAAGTAACATAAAGTGTTAAACTAAATAGGACAGATGATAGAACAGGCAACCTGGCAAAATAAATATAACTGTCTTACTGTTGTCCATTTTTGGTAGATACACTCTCAGGTCCTAGACTCACTGTATGATCACTCTCTACTCATAGAAATACTCTGAAATTCTAAATTTCTACCTTAGTGTGTTATCGAAAGACATAACAAGATTTTATTACTTTTGTGAAAATTTTCCGCATTTTTTTTTTATTGCTATGTAGAAAATCAACATCAGTGAAGTTACTATATTTGGTTCCTGACCTGTAAGTGGCAAATAAATGAATAAAAATATCCAAGAAGTGAATAAAAAATACAAGAAAAACACATGTAAAATGAAATAACACATAATTTAGAACATTAGAACATCACTTTTAGGACATTAGACCTTCATCAGTGCTGATCCAGACCCCTGTCCACAACTACATTCACCCTTTGAACATCATTCCTTACATTAGTACCTTTACTTCCTGGTATCTAACAAAGCAGGTCCACTCACTGTTCATGCACAGGTGGACCTTACAGACCCTGGAGACCACA
>JAQQZY010000003.1:5293331-5305606 GCA_030068375.1 Ostorhinchus rueppellii | reverse complement strand
AGAACCCCGCTTCAGCAGAGCTAGGCTTATGAAGGACTTCCAGATGAATTGGAACAATTCATCTGGTGGCAATCAGGCTATGTCTTGTCACTTCCTGTTTTATTTTGGAATGCTCCTCCTATGTCCTCTGTCTTTTCTTCCCTTCCCTCATGTTTTCCCGCCATACAATCAATCCCATCTGTGTCTTGTAACCCAGCTGTGGTTAATTGTCTCCCGTCCCCTCTTGTGTATATAAGCTCTGTGTTTTGTCTTGTTCAGTGCGAGATTGTCAAACCTTGTCAGGAGTGTTTCCTTCGAGCAGTTTTCCCTGTCTGTGTTTTCTGTGAATGACCCTTTTCTCCTTACTGACCCACCGAGCTGTTTCCATGCCTAAACCCTTAAAGACCTCAAGCCTGTTTTTTGGACCCTCGTCTCTGCCTCATCCCAACCTGTACGTTAGCCTTACTGGACGGACCTTGGATTCTGAACTGCGCCTCCTCAACGGTATTTCCTTTTGCCTGATCCTTCTTGCACTGCTTGTATTTTTGATCTGCCGGTTATTGAACTTTGCTTGTCCTCTGATTAGAGCCACTCCTCTCCCTTGGATACCGTTGCTGTTCCTCTGCCCACCTGGACCTTTGACCTCGTACCTGTTACTCAACTGCAGCTTACTTATATTACCATCATTGATTGTAGCTTGTTTGTAAATAAAGTGTCCATAGTTCCTGAACCTATCTCTCTGTGTTTAACTCTGCATCTGAGTCCCCATTCTGAGGTCAGATCTAACAGACTCCCATCCAACAGTCGTGCTTTTTTAATGTTACATATGCCCTGTCCTTGAATCAAATGTATCAGTTGAATGAAATGTATTATAGACAATACCTGTAATCTGATTACAGTAGTAGTGGCTCTTGTAAATTGTATTCCCAACCATGATGATGTGCCGGGTGATGCCAATGTTTAACAAAAAAAAATCAGGATAAAATCCGGAATCTGGATCCGATCCGGATCAACTTTGGTGGTGTCATAGGAGACCATACCCTTAAGCAGTGTCTCTAAGTTCATGAACATCCATTAGTAATCACATGAAATATTGACGATCAAACTTTTATGCTCCATTTACAGCAATGTTAATGAAAATTTCAAAGTGATCCAGAATGTAGGATTTCTTCCGGATCATCCTCAAAATGTAATCATTTCTTCCTTGTGCCATTTCCAACAGTTCCTGAAAATCTCATCAAAACCCGTTCAACTCTTTTTGACTTATGTTGCTAACAAAGTTGGACGGATAGTAACAAACGCATCGTAAAACATAACCTCCTTGGTGGAGGTAATTATTTTATAGCTCTAACACTAATAATAAAAAACAGTGAAAGGTGGAATTTAGGTTGTAAACGTGGGTCAGTGTTTCTGATGTTTAGGTCAGCAGAGAAGGCCTTGCTGGTCCTGGAAGCCCACCGTCATATAATGTTCTCCTCAGAGGCTCACCTGAACACTCTGAAAGTTTTGCTCATGCTTATCTCATTGGCATCAAAACTACCCTGAAACCAGAGTGAACTCGCAGAGGGATGCTAAATTTGTCGGCACCATTACACAGTCGAGCCAAATGATTGTGCACGGTGCAGGCGTGACGTTAATTTATTGAGTGGTAGGGAAGGAGACAAAAGGATAAGGATGTGTGTGTGTGAAGGGGAGGAGGGGGGCATATTTGTCAATTAGTATGCAAATTCATGCGGGTGCCACCCTCAGATATCCAATCAGGCTGTCACCTCAGCAGGGGGTGTGATTATGAAGTCCCTATGAAGTGTGGCTCTCAGGCTGCTGAAATGCAAAGTAAGGGAGAGGCAAGACAGGGACAGGACGACACACTGTTTGGGTGACCACTTATTGTTTGATGCCTCAGATCAGAGCTGTACATGTGCAAGTCATCTTCAAACGGCGACTGATTTCACCTCTGTAAAATGGACTTAGAACTTAACCAGTTTTAGCATTTGTCAGGGCTTTGATATCTTCTAACAGGCCGGAAGAAACAGAAGGAAAAGGCGTCATTGTTTATACAGCTTCAACAGCAGCTTATACTTGCAATGACATTAACTTCACAGACAGAAATACGTTGGACCGGAAGATAAATACCTTCATTATGATACGTATATTTCAATCTTTTGTTGTTTTCCTCATTTGGATGGTGCAAAAATGATAACAAAAAAGCTTTTATTAGTATTGTTTTGCCTGTTTTACTTGCAAATCGGTGAAATGTTCCACTGCTTGGTGAGTGCTTTCCGTGTTCTGACCAGGAAGAAGAGTTTAAAAAGCACAAAAAATAAATATTTTACTTCATTTTCATCTTGATGAAAAACATTCCAACTGCACTCATTTGATTATTCACTTTTTTATGTTATGTTTTACTGATAGTTTGAGCTTATTCTACGGTGTGTGAGTATGTATGTAGAAATGTGCTTTTTTTTTTTTTTTACAGATTTTATATATTTTTCTTATATTTTATTACTGCACTTTGGGATGACTGCCCCCCTCCCCCCCCAATTTCATTGTACTTGTGCAATGACAATACAGACATTCTATTCTATTCTATTCTATTCTGCTCATATCCTTGAACAAAGTAAACGCATAATCCACTAATAAAGGTATTTTTCTCTTATGACATTTGGTGCATGTTTTGCAAGGTTCTTCGTATCTTTAGTCATTTTTGCGCCTTTTCATCTGTTTTTCCTCTGTTCTGTCTTTTATCCTTTTTAATCAATTTTAAGCCATATATTTTTGCTTAATTTTTCTGTAGTGCTGTGAAAGCCAGTATTAGCACCATAATGTGTTGAAACCAAAACTAAAAATCTATAATAAAATTACTATGGCCATAACATCCACTACTCTGTGTTTATTTCATCCAATAAAATGAGCAAAACAGTGCGAATGAACAAAATCAGTCTCTTGAGGTGTGTTCTTGTCTTGCTCCATCTTTTATGTTTTTTCCTCATGTTGTTTTTGTCTTTTACAAATCATTAAAAGCATTTGTAATTGTCATTCATGCAATTTCTTGTCCAACTCAGATTGCACTAATTTTTTTGTTAATTTTGATGTAATGTTGCTCAGTATACTAAAACTGTCACATGATGATTTGTGCTTTTTTTTTTTTTTCCAATAAAAATGATTAGTCAGTCTATGTTTGATAAAGTGATTTTTTTTATATATATAAAAAAAGGCTCTGAATCATGAAATCTGAGTCTATAGGACGTGTTTTGGTCTCATGTCCCATGTCTTTCTTGCCACATCTTTCTAAGTGTTTTTGTCTTATGTTCTGTCCATCCTTTTCTTCTTGTTCCATGTGTTACATACGTCATTGTTTCTGTTGCTGCATCTTATATGTAGTTTTTGTCTTTTTAGTGATAATTCTAAAACACATGTTACTGTCATTCACATAATTTTGTCCTGTTGAATAACAAATTTAGCTCATGTTGATGTAATGTTGGAAAACCTACAATGCCGACCACCTGTTTTTGTCTATTTTGTTCAATAAAATTAGCTTAGTATCATAAAAACCAAGGATCATAGATGTTTTTGTCCTACCTTATTTGTTCTAGCTCCATCTTTTAGTGTTTTTCTGATGCCTTTTACATCATTTTCATCTTGTTGCTTGTTTTACACTCCTTGGTTTTGTGTCTGCTTCTCTTTTTCTCTGCAGACTTTTGTGGTATTTTTATCTTCTATGTTGTATTCATTTCATTGAGAAATAATATAAAACCACTATCACTCTATCTGTATCAATGGTATCCGTACTAATAGGAACATTTTATCACGGTAACATTTTTGGCCACATTACACAACTTTATTTTTAGAACTTTTTTTTAATTTTATTTTATTTTCAACTACAAAGAAACTAAAATGTCTCCACTTTCTCCAGTGTCATATCTTTTCTCTTCTAGTTGTCACCTTCTCTTTATCCTTCCTCCTCCTCTCTGTTTCTGTCTTTGTCACTATGTGTCACTTTGCCTTGTGGGCATACCTATATCAGATGTACACACCACTTCTATGTGTGTGTGTGTGTGTGTGTGTGTGTGTGTGTGTGTGTGTGTCACAGCCGTCACCACTGGCTCTGCCTGTCACGGGGGGGAAATGGTTCGTGAGAGATTAAAGCTTTGTCTTGTCATAATGAAAGGTTAGAGCAATGGAGAGATCTGAGTCCAATGAAACAAGAGGGACAAGACAGACAGAGAGGAAGAGACGAGGAGGCAGAGGAGGAGGAGAGATGGAGGGAGGAAGAAAAGGAAAAATAACAGTGGTGGCAGAAAATGAAGATCAGAGGCACTCAAGCATCGCCCTGGCGGAGTCTCGCCGTTTTTCTCCATGAAGTCAATCAGGCGAACGACAGACTGCCGCTGACAAATGTTACCTCTGAGTTCTCTTTCACTATCTTTTTTTTCCCCTCCTCCCTCCTATTGTTAAGCCCACGGATCAAGGGGTAAACACTGGCCTATCTCAACTGGATGGCTGTACAGAAATGGCAATTACAGAAAAACAAAACAAAGCCCGTTTCCCCACAGCAACACAACAGCAAGCACTCACTTGCATTTTCATTGTGTCCTTCAGAAAAAAAAAAAAAAAAAAAATCAGTTATTTCATCCTCTTGCTCTTTCTGTACATGTCTCATGCCTGCAACATACTCTACATGTTATGTTATGTTATGTTATGTTATGATGTTATGTTATGTTATAAATTCTTTAACACTCAAAACATTAGGAGTCCTGTAATGATATACCACAGCTCCCCCTGGTGGATGGGTGAAATCAACTCAAGCAAAAGGACTTTGGCTCCACGCCTCAGTTTATCCAAAACCCTAATGCTGCTGTGCTGATGGTTCCTTCCTGAGGTATTCACAAGGAACATTTTTGACAAGTGTGAATGAGTGGTGCTCTCCAGAGTTTGAGATTCTTGAATACAATGTCCGTGAAAGTTGCAGTACAGCCACTGTTGATATAGCAGTAAAAGTTTATATGAATCTTGAGAGTCTGCGGTTACAAAATAAGTGCGCTTTATGAGCATAATCATTTATACTCGGAAAATACAGAGCAGTAAATCAGTTGTTTTATGCGCTTCATTATTCTGTCCTCATTCTAATTAGTTTTTATGACAGCAACAAAAAAGAGTCTGGCAAGATGCAGCAGATATCGCCAATAATGAGGTTTAAAAATATTCTAAAATGTGCTTATTTTACACAGAGGTGTTGTTTGTACTATTATCTCCTTTTGCCGTTTTCCTTTCTTTGCTAAGTGTTTGTATTTCTTGTGAAACCTTTTTCAGAGGACGTACTGCAGGTTTTCTATTGATATTGATAGCTCACCACAGTTTCAGTTCAAGGTGAATTTGAAGAAAACCTCTGAAAAGTTATGCAAAACTAAAAATGAATTACAAATTTAGAAATAAACAAGAGAACTTATCTGATTTTCAGTGTAAATTCACAACAGCAGCCTTTTGATGTGACCTTTTGATATTCTGTTCTTGGAATATTAATTGTTTCAACAGCTTTTCAGGATCAGATGTTCTTAATTTCTATGGTGATTATTGGGACACACTTTTTTTTTCTCATCAGTCATTTAAATACAGCTTATTTCTTTATTACATTAGTAAAGCAAATATTTCATCTGTCTTTAACCAGATGTTTCCACACAAGAAAACCCTCATGGCTTCACAAGTGTATGTGTGACAAACATTGACTCTTCACTACTTTGTCACCGTGGAACAAACATTATTTGTGCTTTTGTATGTGTGTTTCTGTGAACTGATTTGGACTGAATAAACTAGGCTGTATAACGCCATTAAAGGGTGGTGATACAGTCTGAATTACAATAGAAGTGAAGCATTTTATTGCTGTTTTGATTCTAAAGCAGCTTTTTATTCAGGGAATAGATTGAGAAATATTTTGATCTCATCTGTCTATTTTTTTTTTACAACTTTTGGATGAGAAGGTATACATCCAAAGTCATTCAGGGAAGTCTCTTCATTCATTTTACAAACTGCTAAATCCATCCATCCACAGCCTATCCTGGCTACCAACGGGCAAAGGCAACATACACACGAGTTCATGACAAGGCTGACATATACAGACAACCATTGACTCTCACATTCACACCTACAGTATGGGTGATTTAGACCGGGGTTGTCAAGCATGCAGCCTGCGGGGTCAAAACTGGGCTGCCAAAGGGACCAGTCTAGCCTGTGGGACCAGTTTACCTATTAAAGTGCATGTCAGGTGCAAACACAGGAAGCATAAGCACACTCCCCACCACAGTCAGCGCTAGAATCAAACCCAAGACCTTCAAACTGGGATGCAACATTACAAACAACTCCAAGAATATTCCTTTCTATATTCATAGAAATACTTACTAAGAAAATGGAAATATCTTCAAGATATGCATTGAATAAGTTTAGAACCTTGCTGAATAAATGAGTGAGACTGTATCTTACATTCTGAAGGGGCAGGGAGGCTCATCCTACATAGGTTTAATTTTTATCGTTAAGAGGTGGCACCAGAGTGGTACTTGAACTACACACAGAAGCATCTGAAATCACCAAAAGGACACTCGGGCTAATCAGAGGGACACTTGGACTGACAAGAGGGGCACTTGGACTGAGTGTAAGAGGGATCCCTCTGCAGCTTCAGTGCCCTTTGGGGATGACATTTGGGCAAAATGTAACCACATAACTGTCTCAGTAGAGCACAGACAGATCTGAGTCAAATATACGTGTCAAAAGTAGACTGTTGCATATTCATATCAGTCGTTCCGTTTTGGTGGGTGGCTTCAAAGCTGGTTCCCTAAAGTAACCTTGTACATCTTCCACACCAGTGAAGACCGTTGGCTTTTACATCATCAGGGTGCAGCTATTTTTCAGAGTCAAGAGAAGAGAGAAGAGTAAAACGGTGGATTGATGTTACCATTTCTTCAGACGATTCATCACAGCTTCAGGGATCCAGCTAATGGCTCATGTTCAGAGGTGAATCATGGCGTAAGAGTCATCCATTTCTCACAATTTTCTCACAACATAGTTTAAATACAGTATGATTGTTACTGGAAAAAAAAAGAAAGGTTTTCAATGACTTTTCTTTCACCTATGGATGCTGTATCTGAGCCTCTGACCTTGCATTGTATATTTTATTCAACATCTCTAATTGAGGATTTTTCTTTCTATCCTATGCTGATCGAGGGATAATTTACAATTCAAGAACAACTGAAGGGCAGATCATTGTTCATCATCTTTCCTCAGAGTCCAAAGATGATATACACCCCTCCCCCCACAGTGGTGTTTGAGACAAACATATACACCCACACAAAGCGTGCACAACAAACACTAGCGCACACTTCCTTAAGGAGATTGAGAGAGAAGGCTCTGTGTATCAGAGTAGCCAGAAAAGATACCTCATATCCCAAAATGCCTCAGGCTTCGTACCAGGAAGTGGGTATGTGCAAACCTCTGACTGGATCCAGAATTCTGCCTGGCACATGGCATCCACAACAATGTTATAAAGATGCCAATAAGAAACAATTTAACAGTGACAGATACAGAGCTAATATGGCCAAATATTTCTTTACAAATGCCAGGGGCTGTGAAACTAAATAAATAAATTTAATAAATAAATTAAAATAAATTTATTAATTTCAAACCAGTTCATGGAAACGCATATAGTCTGACATTTTAAATGAAGCTTTTTCATAGTGTTGTAGTTAAGACCAGCTAGACCAAGACCAAGACACCAGAGACTGAAGAGTACCGAGATCAAGTCAAGACCAAAACCAAATGAGTTGAGTCTAAGACTGAGACTGAGATGACAAAAAATTGGTCACAAGACTAAGACCATCCTCGAGAACTACATCAGTAGTCGACTGGTGAGGGGTGCCGTTGTTTGTTGAGAAAATTTATACAATGTAACATGTTTTTAAAATAAATGCATCTGACTGGTTTAAATAATGATGCTATTCTGTGATGACGCGTTTTTTGTACAGATCTCATTGAGACTATTGTGTCCAAGACTAAAGCAAGACCGAGACCAAAAAGAATCAAGACCAAGACAAGACTAAGACCAAATGAGTCTGTGACAAGATTGAGACCACAAAGAAACTGGTCTTGAGAGTGACCGGTTTACATCACTAGAGAATGCATGTCAACCCAACACCCAAATTTATAAAAACTGTATGAATGAAGGAGAAGAAAGTTGATGGAGTAAACTGGTCAGGCGCTGGTCCAAAACAGAATCATGGAAACTGGAGACTGGACAGAACGGACACTGGAGCCTGGAATGGAGCAGGGTGTCTGAAGGTTTCAGAGAAATGAACTGGCAGCAAACAGAGCGCGTTGTGGTGAATATATACATATGTCCAGATGAATAAACAGATGAGGGGAATTGGATGATTAGGAGGTGATAGGGTCAGGGAGTGGGCGTGGCTGAAGGTGCAGACAGGTGAAGACAATATGTGTACAAAGGTGAAGCAGGGCCATGGCAAGGGACAGATTGTGATACTTTGTTACTTATTTTAACCAAGCATTGATCATATTCTTAAACCATCACTAATGAACATGAAGCTAACAAACCATACACCATACAGACTGGATGACTGAGGAACCACCTACTGGTTACTGAACTGGCTACATGAGACTTCAGTAGTTTGCAGTTTGTTTGTCACCATAATACCTTCTGCAGTTATAAGTAACCATATTTGGACAAAAGGGGTGGGGGTGGGGGGGACACAGCACATGGGGTCAAAGAAATCTGTGAGATGAAATGGGTAGCTAATGCTAAACACTGCAGACTCAACATAATGATAAACTTCATTAAGCACTGCATAAGGTAATTGTGTAGTCATCTTAGTGTAACCTTTTAACCCCAACTTCTGTGGAGGTATCTGTTGGGAAAAGTAGAATTTAAAAAAAAAAAAAGAAAAACAAATTATTCCAAAGCTAAACATGGCTGATATTAGCCTTCTACATACCCAAATATCTGATTAATGCAGCAGTAATTTAAGACAAATAAACATGACCAGAAAGAGTAGAGGAAAATATTACAGACATAAAAGAGAAAGGGAACCACAGTTTTTCGGCGCTAACGCTAATGGCAGCACAAGATAGTATAACTTTAATATACTTTCACACAGGTTTCATTTTGGTGCTGATGTCCTTGACTCCTGCCCTCAAGCATGACTGACTACTTTTCTGCTGTCAAAACACTCTCTTCAAAGTCTCTTCTTGAAACAGGAGAAATTACTTTGACTTGCCCTCGGTAGATAGAATGCTTCATTTAAAGATGCAGTTCCAATCGCAGTATTGTTGTGTCAGCTATTTTACTCTGCTCTGAGTTTTGGAAAGGACAAATCTAAAGAGCTCAGGTTGACTTCCACTGGTGTTTTTATGTGCCGAAAGATGTCATCTGGTATGATAATATGTTTACCTTGGCTGTGCATGCTACCGTGTTCACAGCTGTGAGTCATTTGGAGTCATATTTAAATCTCGTCTCCCCTCAGGTTAACTGTTTGTTTTGGGCAGAGAAGGATGCTTTTGACATCTTCTGTTCCTGCCATTACTTTTTCCTTTTCATTTCATGGCTAGCGTAAATTGGCTTTCCCAGCGTCCACTTAGTGAAATGGGCGCACAAACAAGCTTGTAATGCACTGGCCACCGCTGGCACCATAGTTTGCTTGAGTGGCTAAAAAGAAAGAAAGAAAAAAAAAAAAAGGCCGGCTGGTTGTCTGTTCTATTCTGCTCTGTACTGGCATTACTATTTTACAAGCAAGCAGGCTCATTACAGTACCATATGCTTGGTAACGATGAAAGCTGTGGGTGCATCCCTTGTATGAGCTGGGATGCTTAAATTATTAAATACACCACCGAGGCTTGATTCAGATGTGGCAGGCAGCCCAGTTCACACACATATGCACACACACAGCAATGAATGAAGGCGTGGGGGAAAACTTCAAACACCTTTCCTATGCATTTAGTGTAATGAACAATGCCTTAATTGAGACTGGCTAATTACCCAATTTCAAGATAATTAATATGATCCTAATTAGCATATGTAAATGGCACGTTGCATAATTGAGAATCCCTGTTTTGAATTAGATGGCTCTAAAGTGAACCCGCACGTGAAAAGGTACAGAGCAGCTATTAAGAGTTTGATGCTGCATTAAAACGGGCCATCATTCAACGTGCGCTGATGAAATGCTCAGCATCACACAGATGTTCTCAAACATTATGGAATGTTGTTGATTATTGCTGATATGTTTTGGGGACATTGCTAATTAGAAGTCATTACCTACTTATCACTTTTGTGCCACTACTTAAGCAGGAACGAAAACAATCTTGATGCTTGCTGCAATCGGCGTTTGGTGTAAGAAAAGGCAAGCGGTGGTGTGATGTGCACATTCAGCATTCAGCTCATCTGTGTCCTTGGAGCTTTGTCAGCAAAAGTGTTTTCTGCAGCCAAGACATTTTCAATAAGATAGTATACCTATTATTATGAAAAGATGCATATTTGGCTGCGTGGGTTGCTAATCAATTAATGCAAATGCTGTGGTTAATAGCGCACATCCTTGTCAGCATCTGCACCTGCCTGAACTATTGACTCGTCACTCCAAAGTGCTCAGGAAAGAACCAGCAAACACAAAAAGGTAAGGAAAAGGTAAGAAAAAACCCTGTTCTATTAAAAATATCCTGAGTGCCTGCACATCAACATACTTTTTCTTTAATACATTAAAGTAAACTACAGGCTTACAAAAATTAAAGGTACAATATGTAACATATTTACAAACCATGTTTTTAATTCCCAAAGTGTGATTGAACAATTAACGTTCACTTAAAAATAACCACACTGACAGTTTTACTCAAGTAAAAGTACAGATGCTTATGTAGGAAAATAATTTACGGTGTAAATATTTAACCCTCTTCTGTAATGTTGAAAAGTCATAAAGTTCAGCCTCTGAAATCCAATCAAAGTATGAACATAAAAAGCAGCCCTTTGCATCCTTTAATCCTTTGCTTTGTCCTATTACACCATTTTTCTGTTTTGATCCAGTTAGTGCATTTTTAAGTTGTTATACATTTTATGTTTTCGTCTTATTGTGTCTTTCACGCTGTTGTTGTCGTGTTTCATTCTGTTATAGTTTTTAAGTTGTTTTCATCTTGCTCTATTTTTTGTAAAAAACAAAAAATAGAGCACATCCATGTCACATCCATTTAAGTTGAAATCCGTCTATACATTGAGACAGTGTAGAACTTGGATCACTTCTCTGGAATAGAGGAAGTTCAAATGTACAAAGTAAAAAGAAAAACAGTGAAAGAGAAAAATCAAGTGAAACTGCCTAAAAACACTGCTGAAGTATAGAACTAAAGTATTGTTATTTATGTTGATTTTCCACTGATGGTGTGAGCTCAACTCACCTTGATTTACTTCACTTTTGGCACCAACACATTGTATTTTCCCTGCAGGTCTAGTATCTCTACAGTGTAGCTGCTCATCCTAAAAAATCAGCTGCAGTTATAGGGTGAGGCATCTACAGAGTAATATGAGATATTTAAGACAGGAAGTTATCTTAAGCCCCGGTCAATCAGCACTCCACATCTAAATCACGTACAAAAAGTTATGAAAATCTGGTGGACGTGGTCGTAAGTGGTAATTTTTGGTCAATTTTGGTTTGGCCGTGCTTTGTATGGGGTATGGCCGTCGGCGACTGTTCCACTGCTGAAGCACTGCCTAAGCACGGCTAACCACGTCCAGCCACGTGTAAGGCTAAAAATGAGTTTGCACGTGTTCGAACACGGGAAAAAAGCAGCAAGTTACCACGGCTAACTACGGCCTCATCGTGTCTGTAGCACTGTCGATCATGTGTTGAGCGCGGACGTAAAACGGGCACTCCACAGCTATAGCACTGCCCAATCACGGGTAACCGCGGCTCGGTGTCAGCGGAAGTGTGGCTTGCCGTGCATAAAAGCGGCCACGCACGGTTGGTCTTCACAGTTGCCAATCCAGAACTTCTACAGTCCACACCTCCATGCAAGTTTATTGGAGGTGTCGCAGGAGGCATCCTCATAAAGTGCTGAAAGGCTCTTGGATCTTCATCACGCAGCTTTACCATGAGATGGTCATAAAGCCCCAGTTGAGGTCTCCTCGCAATCCAGTCACGCACCCAAATGTTCCATACCATCCTCCTCCTCCTCCTCCTCCTCCTCTCAAGGATATGTTGGGCCTGTATCAGTTGGTTCTGTTGGTGCTGGAGCATGAAGATGAGGACATCATGGCGTTG
>JAQQZY010000003.1:5275623-5286805 GCA_030068375.1 Ostorhinchus rueppellii | reverse complement strand
TCTTATTAAACTATATAAGATTTAGCACATTTAATGTCTGAAGCAGATATTTTCTAAGAAATTGTAGAGCAGTGTAATCAATATACCATATTCACATGAAATCATTGACATTTGTTAAAAAAAAAAAAACCGTGTGCAATATTATTCATCAAATCCAATCAGTTAATAGTATCAGTAATACTGGATAGTACAGACAATAAAAAAATGCTAGTGTCATGACATAAAGAGAATGAGTTTGAACATTACACTTTGGATAACGTTTCATTTAGAAGTGACATTTTTGTAGAAACAGCATTAATGTCAAAATAACTGACTAACCATGTCCATATAAACCAATGGGCCAGGGCTAGGCTAACACAGCTAACCACATCCCTATTAAACCAATGGGCTGCGGCCAGACCAGGGGTTTTCAAATCCAGTCCTCGTGGCCCAGTGTCCTGCATGTTTTAGATCTGTCCCTCTTCCACCACACCTGGAACCCATTACATCATTACCAGGCTTCTGCAGAGCTGGATGATGAGCTGATCATTAATTGATTCAGGTGTGCTGGAAGAAAGACAGATCTAAAACATGCAGGACACTGGGCCACGAGGACTGGAATTGAGAACCACTGGGCAAGACTAATGCAGCTAACCACATCCCTACTAACTAAACCAATGGGTTGTGGCTAAGCTAACGCTGCTAACCACATCCATATACAGTAAACCAATGCACCATGGCTAGGCTAACGCTAACAACAACTCACCGACTTTTGACTCACCAACTTCAGTGGTAACACAGTTCACATTGGTGCTCTTTGACACCACTCGGGTCGCAGTAGACGGCTCCTAGGCATTACAAAATATACATTGAGTATCAACCCACAGAAATGTATAAAAGAGTGAAAAGGTTTCTTTTAAAGTGACCTGCAGTGTGCTTTCCTCCAGGGTCTACACTAGATTTGAATGATTGAACCACTGCAGGGTAACAATATGGAAAACGTGACTGGGTGTGCTGTGTCCACATGTGACCACTTGTCGTCCACAACCTTGTGGCCATCTAGGCATTTGCAACTGGCAGTTTTGTGTTTTGTTTCTGTCTCTCACTGGCCGTAAAGGTCAACTGACCACCACTGGGAAATCTCCCGATGGCCAGTCTGCTCCTGGACTGGATACACAATGGAAATGTAAAGAAAATATTTACATTTGTACTTTTTAAACTACTGACTTGGGTGTCGGCCAGTTGGTCATACACTGTAAAAAGTAAAACACTGAATCAACTTAAAAATGTTTCTTCAGTGGGTCACACATAAAAAAAATGAGTTGAGTGAACCAAATTAAATTACGTTTAATGTAATATAATGTAATTTCATTTGGTTCACACAACTCATTCTTTTATGTGTGACCCACTGAAGAAAAAATTTTAAGTTGATTCAGTGTTTTACTTTTTACAGTGTAACAGTGTGTAGATTTGAGCTGACCAACAGCCAAAATTGAAACTAATATTCATAATAATTCTGTGTTCCTTTATATATATTGGGAGCTGTCCAGGTTCAATTGCTTTAGAATAAGTTGTTTATATCTGCAGAGTGAACAGGTCACCATCCACCATGCTGTGCTACTGTGTTCCTACTGCTGCTTTGAACAGATTTCCTCCTCTTTTTATGGAAAAATGTAAGGGGCATTACCATTGTCAGAGTGTGGACTGGAAGTAATGTCCTGCAAAACCCACCACAGACTAGATGGAACTAGACAGTTCTAAAAAAAAAACAAACGCATTTATATTCTGAACCTTTGAATGCACTGTGTGGAATTTTGGAGTCTCACAAAAATAATTTGGCAACATTGAAAAGTAGCTTTTAATCATGGGAGTTTGACGTCATGGCCTCTAATGATTCTCTAGCACAGATTTTTTTTCCAATGCAATACTGAGTAAAATTCTGGCTGGTATCAACAATATCAATCCCATACCAATACTTCGTACAAATACGCTTAATGTCTGGAAAATCTTTTAAAAAAAAAAAAAGTTGTATAAAAATGAAAACTTGCATATCAATTTGTGTTACAAGAACTTGTTAACATGACACATGAAAATAGTGAACATGCAACACTTCAACAATAGCATCCAATGTCAACACTTCCTCATTCACAACTTTTTGTTAATGAACAATAACTTATTTACAGTTTTCCCCTTTGATCTGTTTAATTTTTTACTCAGAACCTCTCCTGCCTTTGAAAAGACTCTTTGTCCTGAAACAGAAGTAGCTGTCATTCCCAGGTATCTCTCTACTAGTTTGGTTAGGGCTGGGATGGACTGACTGAGAAGTGTGATGCAGTCTACACTCACCAGGGTGGAAGAAGAAGTTCCCACCAATCACGTATCTTTAGACAAGATTCTCATAGTTTAGCTATTTTCCCATGTGCTCCTGATATACATTACCTCAAATGACCAAAGCATTAAACGAGTGTTCTACAGTGTAAAGATCTGGTATTGGAGATACTGATATTTCAGTACTGAGCCACACATCACTAATGGCTTCATTTGAACATTTATTGAAACATGTGATCCACTGTACAGATTGAAGTCACCAAAAAAAAAAAAAAAACCTCTTAAAAAAGTTCAAGCCAAGCAGGTAATGTGAGATATTTGGTATTTTCACAAAACTGAATGGATTAAATTGCTTCTGAGTTTTGTTGTTATATTGTCATAGAATGGAACTGGAGTTAGTAAAGTTCCGTCTTTCCTTTGAGTGCACATTTGTTTTGTAACAAAGTCTACTGATGAGGTCAACTCGGATTTCTGTTCCACTTCCTCTTAACAGTTGGCAAGAAAACCGTATTTAGGCTTAAATCATCAGATGTCTCAAGAAATACGACTGTTTGGAAGAGAAAGCTTTGATTTAGGAAGCAAAAGAATGATTGAAAGACTAAGAAGGAGATTTTCAACTGCTGATTTGACTCACCTGAGATCTGAATGTGGTTAACAGGTCAACGACAGACTGAACACAAGCCCAAATAGCTGCAACTGCCTTGAGTTATTTTGAGCAGCTTATAGCAGCTATATAACATAGGGCTGGTTTATATTTTAATACAGAAATGTTACATATCAAGACTTGAAATATCTCAAAAAAGTGTATTGGTTGAACCTTAAAGCTTACAAAGGCAAAATAAATGGGGAAATGCATATGTTGTAATCTAAATGATTTACTCAATATATTAAACCGATTCTTTCAATCCCTCAGTTTCATCATGAATCCATAATAGCATGTATGAAGCCAATTACACCACCTAATTTAAGGAATCCATCGTCCTTGAAATAGTCTTTAATGTAGTCATATCCCCCATCCATTGTGGAGAAACCCTACAAAGAGCAAGTTTTAATTGAATCTCATTTACTGTTCTGTTGATTTCATTAAAGCTGCCAATGTTGCACTTTTCTCTCTCCATGGCCAGCTGCCTGTCCATCATTATCACCCACCACACACCAGGACCACCTACAGTAATACATAAAATGACAGTAAATCTACTACGGTCTGGAGCACAGCAGTCATAAAGTAAATCTGCTGCTTTACTGTGCTTAGGGGGCCAGGGCCAAAGGGAGTTGGGGGGCATTAAATCTAGGAGGGTGCAGAGAGGTGAATGGATGGTATCTCTGTTGGGGAAACATTAATCACATCACATGTAAATGTACACATTGCCTCCTGAACAAAATCTGAAGACTGGGAGAAAAAAAAAATAAGAATTTGCATTTTGCAAAGGTGGATCATAACGAGGCTGTCCGCAGTGCTTCAAAATGCAAAATGACGAAACTGGAACAAGAGACAAAAAATAGAGACAAGGCAATTTATTGAAAATGCATCTTAACTCAAACAAGCTGCTTTTCAGCTGATAAAAAGTGTAAGACCATAGCCCAAAAACAGAGCTAAAATTGTCAACAAAAAAAAGAAACACTCCATTCTTGTTCATCATTCATTTAGTCAAACTTAAATGTCTGTTTCCAGTGTTTCCAGGAGGCTGGTGGGAATGTTGCTCCATTGATGAAGATGGAATCATTGAATAGCATCCACGGCCTGGAACTGAGATGTGTTTATAAATGTCCTTTGCCATCCAAACGCAAATGATCTTGATGGGATTTAGATCTGGGGAACACACAGGGTGGTCCAAAAGAACAAAATTATTCTCCTGGTGCTTCATCGTTGTCCTGTTGAATAAACCCAGTCATTACCAACAGATGAGGACCCTCAGTCCAGATGAACACTGGAACATCTGGACATATCCAGTCAGTGTTTGATGCCTGTGCACAACATGAAGCTCTATTGATTCATTAAAGGAAAAAGTACCTCAGAACATGCTGGAGCCTCCTCCACTGTGGCCCATGGAATACATCTCCAGTAGGATCTCTTTGTCGTGCTGGTAAAACTGGAGACCAACAGGACCATCCAGGTTCATTTCTTCTCATCAGAGAATAAAACTGTCTTTTATCTTTAAATGTCCATTTTTGGTTCTCCTTGCAAAGTCCAAGTGTCAAGTTTGTACCATGGAAGGAAACATGATGTTTGGAGATGTTTTTAGTTCTTAAAGCCCCTTCACTTGCAAGGTGCTGCCTTGTGGTTAGTTGGCTGCAGTCAGTATTAGTAAGGGCTGTAGTGTGGGTTGAGGATTCTCTAGCTGAGTGCATACATGCATTTTTTGGGTCTATCACTTGACTTTTTCACCTCATAATCCTCAGGATCTGTCTGTGTTAAAATGCATTTTCAGTGCATTGCCTACTTTCTTCTTTTTCTCTCTTGCACCAGTTTCTTCTTTTGGAATTTTGAAGTTTTACTGACAACCAGGTTATGATCCACCTCAGCAAAATGCAAATGCTTGTCATTTTTACCCGATCTTAAGATTGTACTCAAGTGTGTATATATACAAAGATACACACCAGTGAACATGATTGCAGGATGAATGCTTATTAATAATGGCAGCTGCCCATTAGGACAGGGGAGTAAATAGTGCACACACTTACATACAACACACACTCACACACAGAAGTAGCACCCTGTCATCTGTCAAATCACTCGTTCACACACACATTATCATGATGTTGACATGTGCAGCTTGGTGCATACAGACTGAGAGCAGCTCTGAGGCATCAGTGAGTGTGCTGCATGCTCTCCTGCCACCACTGCTCCTGATAGTTATGTTAATGGGTCACATATGGGCGTGACAAGTGAACTTTGCAGTGACACAAACAACTCACAGATGGTAGCATGGGTGTTGATACTTTGTCTGTCATCATCAGCTTTGACATGTATTTGATATAATTTAGGTAGAAATTATATGATGGATTTTCATTTGAGATTTTCCTTGATGTCCATTGGAATTTAATGTCCCAAGGGTAATAATGATAGGCCAAAGTTTTTGCAGTGAGATATCCTGGTGAAACAACTAAGCCTGTTATATATTATCTTGACCTATATACTGATATTATATCAATGTTTCCAACAATATTCAGAGAAATTCTTTTTTTAATTTTAATTTTGTTGATGCAGCTATATATTATTATTTCACCTACACTGCATGCGCTTTAGATGCACACCTATAAGATTTCTCTATTTCCAGCCCCATTAATAAATCTAAAACTTTCAGGAACAATTTAAAAGAATGTCCTCAAATCTGGTATAGTTGTGTGCTTGAGCTCAAGGATGACCTCAAAAGATTTTGATGGTCAAATGTCAAGGTGACTGGGACCTCATCTGCATATTCTTAGAAATGTAAATGTACCTATTGAACATGAATATGAAAACAAATCATGGTTGATACCTAAAGACTTATAATTCAGTCTATCTTATATTAAGTAGTCATTTGACTGTACATTGCCTCATGGTACGTTGAGCTATTTTATTAAAATTGAAGGATTTAACAGGAATATACATCACTAAACTGTCACATCTGCAACAGTGGTACGATCAAAACACAACTTCCACAATCCCATGCTACTTCACAACATCAACAAAGTATGTTTTTTATTAATGTTTTTATTGACAGGCCACCAGCGACAGAAATCCCACCTTATGCATTTCGAGTTTGTGAAATCCGACTGAATGTGATTAATATTTAAAGCTCTATAAAAGTTAGATGATAGATAGATGTAATTTACAGCAATATGATGTTGATGCCACTGTCATTTAAGCAGGTCATTCCTTGTATATCTTCTGGTTTCGCTCTCAGCATAGCTCATAAATGTCACAAATAAAATATGCAGTGGATCCTGCTAACATGATGTGTTTACACTGAGAGGTTTAAATATTGCACAGCGCCAAGGTGTGCACCAACAGAGACAGAAATGGACTGCTTCAACACATCTGAATAATGTTCTGTATACAGTGTGCTATAAAAATCAGTGGCTATCGTAACTGTGCATTTACATGATTTATGCATTATTTTTAATGAATGCTGCCGGCCAATGTTCTACATCTAACCACACATTTTGAATTCCTGCATTATTCTCTACATTTATTAGGTACTGGAAAATGCACACCATGCACTACAATATTGTGTGGCAATTTCATATAAAAACAGAATTCAATGAGGACATACTATGTTTCGGTCTCATATGTGAACTACAAGCAACGTAATAAAGATATAACCTTCATGCGCCTGTGGTGCTTTTTTTTATTCACCAAACATAGCATTATCATTAATTACTAATGAATTGAACACAACTTTTCTTCAACACATTTGCATACAGCAAGCTTTGCATTGTGGCGTACTACTTCCTTACTGTGCGTGCTCCAGTATAGCCGTGGGTCCCTCAAGCTCATTAACATGAGCAATAGCATCAGTGGAGAATACAACAAATGACTATAGGATTTGCAGTGGAATAGTTACATATCTTAAAGTAAAAGAAGCCTTTCTAAACCAAAAACACAAAGACTCTCCTGTATTTCTCTTGAACTTGAAAGACTTTACAATATCAAAGTGTTCAGAGGAAGCTGATGATATGCATAAAGAGAGAAATTGACGACAACTGGATTGAGGACGTGATCATCTTTCGAGGTATTCTCAAAGCAGAATGTCTGAACTGGCTTGGTCTTCTTCAAAGGTGGCTAAGGTTACCATATGCCTTGAGGGAGGAAATAGATTTTTTAACCACTCATCAGAAAAAGCTTTTCCATTCATCCAAACTTGAATCTACTGAGTGCCATCAAAGGCAGGACTTGGAGCGAGGCCTAGGGCTTTTCTCTGGGTTTTTGACAATGCTTAGCAGTTTTTTTCTGCCCAATAAAGCTGGTCCAAAGTATAACTCTGTTCCAATATTAGGTTGTATCACAGCCCACCACTGTGTGTGCACAGGGTTTGAATTATGCATCACTTTCCAAATGGCCAAAAGGTTCTGTTCTGTCTTTGAGACATATTATTGAACAATCAGGCTGAGAAAAACAGAGATGAAAGAGAAATCTCACAGCAGATCGCAGACAGAACATCTCATCAGCCTTTTGTCCTTAGCCCGACTCCGTTTGTCCTTTTGTCGTGCTCTAGGTATGAGGGAGTGATGTTCCCTCTAGACAACGGATAGTGACCTTGTACATGGAAATCAGACCTGGAGAGAAATAGTACAGAGTGTGCAGGTGAGAGCAAGAGAGACAGTGACAGAAGGAGGGAATAAACGTGTGTGTATGTGTGTGTGCGTTTGTGTCTGCAGATGTGTACAGTACATGTCTCTGCCTGTTTGCTTGTCTTGTTTGTGACAAGTGTCTGGTGTGAGTGCACCTCTGTGTGCGTACATACGCGCATGCATGTGGATAAGTGTGACTTGTGCCCGCCGCATATGTGTGTACGCTTGTACATGTGCGTGACAGTGTGTGCGAGTGTGTGAGCACGGCAGAAATGAAAGGCAGGAGTCCCATCTGTTGTGGTGTAATGACTGTGCTATTTGGAGGCAGGAAAGGTTTGGTGCGGGAGCAGCTGGTACCTCGCCCGGTGACCTTTTAGCATTCCTCCTCTCACCATCTGACAGATGTGTCAACTCGATTATTTCAAAAGGCCCTGAATAAATAAGCGATTGTGAGAGAGCGCCGTACGCGAACCCAAAGAGTCTACAAAGCATAGGCTCAGCACACAAACACACTGGTGAAAGTGGATGCGAGAAGAAATTCGCCTGCATGTGCGCAAACACTCTATTAATACTTTGATAGACAAAAACAGACACTAGCACATGCACGGTGAACAACACAATCAAATTCACCTCCGCCGAACAAAGTAAATGACCGCAGAGGTGAGCGGACGCCTCACCCCCCTTGTTGTAGCGCTCATTTCCCACTTTCCCTCGCCTCCTCCACTCGCTCTTTCTTTTCCTATCATCTGCTAAATAGCTGTTGAGTCGCTGGTATGAGGCTTGGTAAAAGAGGTACAATGGGGTTGAATTGAATGCCATTGTGGTTTGGGTGCCCTTGGAGCACTGCCATTAGCTGACTGTGGGTGGAGGGAGGCGCTGGGGTCGGGTTGGTGGGGGGCCTCAGGTGTTGCTGGAAGGCCACCGATGGACTCTCATTCCCTGGCGTAACACACGACGGACGGAGGGGAATGGGCGTCTTGTTGTGCATGTGTGTGCAATACTGTAGGTATATATGTGTGTATTTGTGTGTGTGCCCCTGTGTGTCTACAGGGGCGGGGGGCTAATTGACTCACTGAGTGATTGGGGGACTGTGAAGAGGCGACCGCAATCAGACCTGCCCTGATAGAGTTTGATGCCTCCCTAAATAGTTTTCAAATGGAGGAGCAGGTGCTGTTTTTCCGAAGCAATCCCCACTGCCCGGGTGTATAAGAGAGAAGAGTGTGTGTGAACATGTGTGTGTGAGCATGTCAGTACATGTGCAGGACTAAGACTCCAGGTGATATTGTGTTTTTTGTGTCTCCTTTTTATTATTGTAATCATAGACAGAGTAATAAGAATTTTTATGCATGTGTTTTCTGAGTTCTTTATTCCATGTGTGTGTTTCTTTGGGATCCCGTTACCATTATTAAATATCACACTTCAGATAAAAAATATTAAATGAAGCATTCTCATTAAGTCATAGCTCCAAACCTATAGCGAAAGGGAAAAAGACTGAAAAGGAGACTAAATTTATACAAGAGAACAGGAAGGGAATACAGATGAGGGGGAGAATCCCACTGGGCAGACTCAGTTTCTTCAGAATTCAATTTTGATGGCCAAAACTGGAGAAAAGCCCTTCATTTTTGTCTTCTCCTCTGTGTTAAGAATGATTTGTGTAGAAAATCCTCTGATGCTCTTGTCAAAAACCCCTGGGGATTTTAACAGCCCTTGGACTGTCCATCTCTCTCACAGAGTGTGAAATGGGCTTTATCAAATCATGTCCAGTCCTCTTGATTTTCCCCAGTAGATCCAAACTGGTTTGGGCTGGTTATTTGGGGATTGTCATGCTTTGAAATGTGTAGAGGCAGACATGGCACAGTCCATTCTCTTATGTTTTTATTGCCTTGTTTTACATCAACTCCATATGACACGCTTTGAATAACCCACCAAGTGCTCAGGAAAATGGATTATTCGCAGAGAATTTATAACATTTCTGGCACGGCTGCAAAGACATGTGGGTGTGTGTTCCAAACATATGCAACAGACAGAAAATTGACTAAAAATTGATTTGAATTTTCAAAAGCAAGTCTGTAGCTTTTTTGACTTTCCAAAACCAGATCCACCCGACCTCGACGCGCATTCAGAATTAGCATCAGGGCTGCTGCCTGCTAGGTCAGGACCACGCTCCATAACTGTGGTTGTTTCTGGACTCCTGTCTCAGTGCTTCTGTCAGCGCAGCGAGCACTCCCCATCTATCATCTCTATTGATCTACACTAATGACAGATGGTCGTTATGGGTGGGGGAGACAGATTGCCTTCAGCACAGCGTGGCTTCACAGGCATGTTCAGGCAGCACAGACTGTGTGTGTGTTCTCTTGGCGTACTGGAATATCTGATATCTTACTTCTTCTGATAAACAAAGGCCTGAGTCTATTTTGACTCTTTAATTATTACAGAAACACAATAAGAGACAGCAAAGCCACTTTAGGTTTCAAGTATTCAGCAGGAGTTACAGCAACAAGATGAATGTATCAGTAACAAGCAAATATAATAAATAATAAACCTTGGCTTCAGCTGTAAAACCCAAACTAATGTATTTCTACAGTCTGATTACCTGTATTTTTATATACATATTTATTCACTTTCTTTTGGATTTATTTTTATGAGCTGCTCAAAGAGGAACATCTGTCACACTTTAAAAAAATGAAGCAATTCCATATTTTAAACACCTAAAATCCCATTAGAGAATCTGGGTCACTAACCCATTCACTCATGTAATATGCCCAGACACAATCCAGATGCGTAGCATTTGGAACGAACCAGGGAAGCTCACTTTCCTCTGCAACATTTTGCTGAATTGTTGCATGTTATGCATTTTGTATGGGGGATGCTTCACAGACAGAAAGTGTATTTAAAGATGCACAAGCCATGTGTTCGTCTCAACTGCTGTTTCATGGAAGATGAGAGCACCATGTGGAAGAAAGCAGTTTTGTATTGTAGCTTTGCCCCAGCCTTTTCATCCCAGAACAAACAAAATTGACTGAATTGTAGTCATTATTGAGGTGATTCAGACAAAGATGAGATTCACTCAGAAAAATGAGAGAAAAAGATGAAAAAGTACAATGGCGTACAATGTGGTCATAATTTTTAAGCTGACCCTGATAAGAGATGACAAAACATTGCAACATCCATGGTCATCGCTAAAACCAAATGGTCCTACATGGCACTGAGATGAGGTTTCACTGGCGGTCATTAATCCAGCCTTGCAACCAACAAAATGGACCCTGCTCTACCCAACATCTGCCAGCAGGAATTCATGATATGGCACATGGATCAACGTGACCTGGCAAAAAATATCAACCTAACCATGACCTAGAGCAGTCATATTCATTGTGCAGCTCATTAAGCTTTAATTGGTGGCTTGCATAGTAATTTAGAACAATATGATAACACAGCCAATACTCGTACTCGTCGTCTTCCGCTTATCCGGATCCGGGTCGTGGGGGCAGCAGCTTCAGCAGTGAGACCCAGACGGGCCCTCCACGAGCTCTTCCGGGGGAATCCCGAGGCGTTCCCAGGCCAGCCGAGAGATATAATCCCTCCAGCGTGTCCTGGGTCGGCC
>JAQQZY010000003.1:5231771-5242578 GCA_030068375.1 Ostorhinchus rueppellii | reverse complement strand
TATGTTCTATGTAAAGCACTTTGAATTGTCCTGTACATGAAATGTGCTATACAAATAAACCTGCCTTGCCTTGCCTTACTGAAATTTGGGTAAATAAGACAGTGCAACTTCTTGCTCTAACCAGTGTCTGGTGTGACCTGCATGGCCGAGAGAAGGACTTCACATTTTATTCTGACCGTCATAATATGCACTTCCGTATTGATTATTTCCTAATGTTTACTAGCGAGTGTTAGGGTAAAATATTGTAAAACGGGCCAGAAGCACCTCTCACCATGCAGGTTATCTCTGTAATTCACACTTAGAAGGACTTGGAAAGATAACAAACTAGTGACTGAATCTTGGGATACTAAATAATAAGGCATATAAAAAGAAATGGTGGAGGAATATAAGGACTTTCTATCCATTAATGACAATGGAGGAGTTAGTCCTTTTATTCTTTGGAATATGGGAAAAGCTTACCTTCGAGGAAAACTTCTTTCAAAAGCTGTGTTCCATAAAAAACGAAAGCCAGACAATTACATGACTTGGAAGCTAAACTTTGAACACTGGGACAATGTCATAACCACAGTAAAGACCCTTTACTTGTGTCTTTAATGCAACTTAAAAAGAGATGGATAAAATGTATTGTGAAGACGTAGAGAAAAAGACCAGATACATGAAACGGAGATATTTCGAGGCTGGACCAAAGCCTGCAAAATTACTAGCATGGAGGCTATGTAAGTAACAAGAAGAAAGATCAATTCATAAAAGCAAAGACTCAATTGCAAATTAAATGTCAACCAAATTAAAGGAAATACAAAGTTCACATAAAAATACTATACAAATGTATATACCCAATCAGGTGAAACCACTGTACAATTTTTTTTTTTTACAATTTTCCCCACCCTTGGTGAGATTCATAACAAAGTTCTTACATCAGAAACCACAGATTTAGAAATGAATTGAGCAATCTCTGGCCTTAAAACAAATCGATCACCGAGCACAGATGGATACTCAGCAGAGTGGTACAAGCTGATGAGAGCCACTTTTACCACTGGACAAAAACTGTTCGTCATATTGTAGAGGGAGACATTAGTTTCAGTGATTCATACAGAAGGAAATTACAAATTAGATTGTAAATTATTTAAACCCATTAGTGTTCTCAACACGGATTACAATCTTTTTGCATCAATTCTGGCCAGAAGGATGGAGGACGCAATTTCCTTCCTCATAGATGAGGCCTAAACAGGGTTTGTTAAAGATCGCCATGCACACGATAAAATACATAGAGCTATTCATACTATCGACAAAGACAAATTCCAGTCCAGTCTGAGAAGGCCTTTGATGGTGGGTTCTTTTGGCTTCTCAGATCAATCTATAAAATGCATAAGGGCATTGCATTCAAATCTGACTGTAAGGATTAAATTAAAGGGAGGCCTGTTTAACCCCATAAATCGACAGAGGCTGTAGGCAGAGCTGCCCCCTCAGGTCTTAGGTGAAAATTCAATAGAAAAACATAACTTTTATAACAAATCACACATGCTTGAAGCTCTTTTTTTTTTTGGCCTGACATGCATTATGGATAAAACATTGTAACTGTAGGGTGGAACATTTCTAAAACTGTAGGAGGAAGAAGTTAAAGCTTACTTCAGTTTATGTAGTTTATGCAGAATTCTGTAGAAAGAAATCATTTATGACACTTCCTAAAATGTAGTTCTGTTTTTAGAAGGTGAGAAAGTCCCTACTAACAATGGGGAATATGAGTTCATAGTTACACAGAAAGCAGTAAAAAAAAGAAATTGCTATAGTTTCTCCTGAATTCGTTTAGTCTTACCTGTAACAGATTTAAAGAACACCCAGAGCTTCTTCTCATGTCAAGGTTTTTTATTGGAAGTCAGTTATCTCGAATACATGCACATTCAATGCATGTATCAATTGAAAGGGCTGTAAAATACAAAACTATATTTTTTAACAACAATTACCCATGTTTATGTGATGAAGAAGGGCGAAATGTGTTACTTAGATCATCGACATTTGCTATGAATATTATTCCAGAAAATGTAATGAGTAACTAAATCCTAGAGACAGAAAACTCACTGTGTAACATCAATGACCTGTTATGACCTTATTCCCACTGAATCTTTCCACGAGGGCTAATTTCATGACCATCACATCACCCATTGTCTGTGATGGAACACACATAAATACATTTTAAGGTCTCTACTGAAGTAGTGCAATATTTAGCCCATTCCTTAGTTAAACACCTTTTTTCACAGTAAAGAGAAAGTGAATGTTAAGATCTAAACAGGTCATGAAATTCTATTCTGATTATGTTAGTAGGGATGTCAGATAACCTAAATGAATGAGTTTACTGGAATTAATTGTAGGGAATCACATTTTTTTTTAACGTAAAAATTCAAAAAATGATGTTACTCAACGCACAGGAAATACATTTATTTACATCCAAACTATTTTCTCTGAGACTACAGCATATTTTTACCTTTCTAACATGTTCTCTTACAGCTGTTTGATAAAATATAAACTACCATGATTGTGGTTCAGTGTGTTGCACTAAATATTATTATTGTGATATGCATTTTCTTTTGTTTTTAGGCTTCATTTTGCTTGCATTCGGAGTGAGAACATTTACAAAATGTACTCATTTGTCCATAAAGGTATTTCATGCACCTTTTGGAACTTCGCATTAGGATGGAATGTTTTAGGGAAAGAGTAACATTTGTAGAGTAAAAACAAACAGTGATTTTTTTTTTTGGTTTTTTTTTGCCTTCTTTGCAAAAGAATAATACACATAGAGGTTATTAAAACACCTTTTCAAAATAAATTCTGAGGTAATCAACATTTAATTTATGTGATTTGTGTTTACTGTGTCTCCTCACATGTTCTTATGTAGTGTGTAAACGTGTCAGACAACAGGTACATGTGGAATTATCCATCTGTCTCATCCATCAACTAAGAAATCACAGCTATATTAGAAGGAAAATGACTACAGAATGTTGTTTGTTGTTCTCTGTTTGTTTGAGCCATTTGTATCCTACAGCGCCAACTCATGGGAACACAACGCGGCCCAATTTGTTACCTAATTTTAACTGCACTAGTTATGTGAGCACTGTTCTTATGTTTAATGGTAAATAATTGTCTTCTGATGTGCTGTGTCCACACAGGAGGATCTGAAGACAACTAAACGTGCCAGAGACCGAGAAGCTAAACAGATGGCTCAGCTTGAGAGGACCAGACAGAGAAACCCCTCAGACAGACAGATCATTGTATCCTTGCCCCATCTTGTTCTCATGTTTGATCTCACATTTGTAAAAAAAAAAAAAAAAAAAAAAATCATTAGTGTATTTATAATGCAGATTTGTACAGATTTAACAGAATTACATTGATTAATTTAGTGCATTAGCCTAAAAATGCATTGACATTATGTCCCAATTTCATCATAATGCATGAGTGAGTATTTGACCAATGTTTCCTTGACTTGGTGTCCAGTCTCAGGTGTGTCCCACCGAAATGTGCATTTCACCCTCGGCAATGTATGACCACAAACATGAACAATCTGTCAACTATAGTTTATGGGATGTTTTTAGTTTGTCACTTTTCCTGCATAGCTTTTACATTTAAGGACTTTGTTTTGATCGTTTCTACAGACCATGCACATCCACTTGACATTTTGTTGCTCTTCTTTATAAGATACAAGGTTCCCATTCAGAGGAAAAGTCATGGAATGTTTCAATCAAAATCTGCATCCTTTTTTCAGTAAGGACATCCATAAAACAAAGGAAAAGGCCCATTAAATTTAGACAAGGATGAAAAATATTAAAAATGGAGCAGGCCTTATGACTTTCTTTAGGTTTGTAGAGGGTTTAGGTGGAGGAATGACTTATTGTTACTGTTATTTAACACAAACTATGCATTTTTTTTCTTACATCAGTATTTTTTACACACCCTAGAAAATAACTCATTAGGTTCATAGTATTTTGATATTTAAAATGTATAACCAACAACTATATAATGACAGAGGTTGTTGTTGAATTTTGTACATTAGCTAAATCTTATGTTCAAGCACTTAAAGACTCTGAATAATCACTGAAATGTTGTTATTGGTTCTCGACAAGTCATGGAAAATTTTACAAATTTTATTTATAAAAACAGGTGGGAACCCTGATGCCACCTCTGAGAACGCGCTGGAAAACAACTGAAATGTACTTGCACACATCAATTCATACATGTACTGCATATTCTCCACAAGGGGGAGGTGTTTAGTCATTTTTAGACCATCCTACATGTATGCCAACCTACAGGTCAGATAGTACATTAAAACATAGTGTATTTGACATGTCTGCTTGAATGTATGCAGGAGCCTCAGGTGCAGACTTAATTATTTTTCTGACCTCTACATGAAAAACATGTGGGATTCCATCTCAAGGCCTCTTTTCCCATATTTGTCATACTTTGGAGCCTGGTTTCTCATTCTCTAGATCAGGCTATGCATGTCCTATGTGTCGTATGTTTTGCCATTAGGCTGAAAGTGAGCTCCAGAGAGCCACCATGGATGCTACTAGGACCACCAGGCAGCTGGAGGAGACAATCGATGAGTTTGAGAAGCAGAAAATCAGGGACATTAAGGTTTGCTTTGCATTTCATCTGTCTCAGCTGCAGCTTCACTTGTGGGCAAAACGCAGCTTTAAAATCTCTGACTACATTAACACAACTTTAAGATTTCAGTACAAGTCTGTTTCTTAGACCTGATTCTTTTAATTGTGCTGTTAATTTTTTTTCCTTTTTTTACCGTGGACTGGTCAAGGTCATGGGATGCACAAAAGCAGTGGTTTTAAAAGTTGTTTGCAGATGATTTCCTGCAATAAATGTACTAATACACACTGAAAATACTCAACTATATGTAATAATTGTGAAATGGTTCAGTGTGTTACCATGTTATCTGATGTTTTTAGATTAATTTCACTGCTGCATTCATGTATATGTTGCCATTTAGTACTGTGCATGTTTCAGGTTGATCTGAGCTGTAATGAATGTCAGTTTAGGGTGACGGAAAAGTGCTATGAACTCTGACCACAGATTGTTCTTTTTTTCAATAACTTTCAGGGTAGTACTGGTGTGACACCTTTGAATCATAGGTGCCAAACTCATTTTAGTTCAGGTGCCACATTCAGCCCACGTTGACCTCAGATAGGCCGGACCAGTAAAATAATAGCCTATTAACTTATAAATAATGGCAACTACAAATTTTTCTCGGTGTTTTAGTGCAAAAAGTAAAATTAGAGTATGAAAATTTTCGCAAACTCACCTTTAAAAAAAAAAAAAAAAAGTAAATAACCTGAAAATTAATGAACAACCTGAGATTTATTAAGAAAAATTGCTCTAATTTTAACAATATTATGCCTCAGGTTATCATTTGCACTTGCAGTGGATCCACAAATGCACGAAACATTTAGTAACAGACATCTGGAACTGAAAAATATAGCATTAAACTTTATGATTAATACACCTCTACCATCAGTGACATCGGATTCCTCTTGTGGACCCTTTGATCAGACCTTTTGGAAGGCCGGTTTTGACCCACAGGCCATATGTTTGACACCCTTGCTATAAATGAAACCGTTATGAAGCCTAAAAAAACTTGTCTTTCCCTTTTATAGAAGATCTTTGGTGAGTTTGTGACTGTGGAGATGATGTTTCATGCCAAAGCCCTGGAAGTATACACCTTGGCTTACCAGAGTATTCAAAGTGTGGATGAAGAGGAAGATCTAGAGGTACAGTAACACTCTGCTTGGGTTGTAAAACTTTAAACCGCGTGCTTACACAGTTGTTTGATCATGTAGAATGATGTACATGATGTAGGGCTGACCTGCTCATTGGTATGAACTGACACATCCAGAATATTAGTTTATGTATTTGTATGTGGAGCAGCTCTGTCCTCTTGTGTGGACCTGATTGACATGAGTCATCACTCACTCGCACTGTTGTCCGCACCCATAAACTGATGTGGTAACTTTAAGTCGCCTCCCAGAGGGTTTCCACAGAGTTGTACTTCTGTTTACAGTTTGGTTGAAACAACAAGACTCTGCTTATAGTGAGAAAACAAAAGGATCAATGAATTTGAGCGAGATTTCTCCTGCAGTTGCCCTTGTGCTATTTTCTTCCACTCCTTGCCATCTCATGAGTGTGTCTTTGCTCTGAATCATCTACCCTCCATTCATACCGAAACGAAACTCCTCACCCAGACAAGGCAGTTTTTCAGTGACTCATTGTCCAAAACAGGGAGATTGATTCATCTGAAAAAGGCACAATGACAGGCATGAAGATAATCCTGATCAAGGGCTTCTGTGGAATTTTTAAGCACACACTGACAATTATTTGTTGTGGATTAAATGAAAGTTAGCTGAGCTAAGTTTAGTGGTATGCCTCCGTAGCTGTTTTGTTTATGTGCAGTGTATTGACAGGCCTCGAGTTGATTTGCAAGATATTCCAGGTCATAGAGTACGTTCTCTTTGTGTCTTCATGCCTGAGAATTCAGGTTTCGTTGACGTAACATCAAGATTCACTCAGCTGTCAAATATCTGGAAACATCGTGAATTAGATATAACTGCCAAAAATTTTGAAAAAGATTGAATTTTTATTTTTAAGGATGGAAAAATTAGTGCATCTGTGCGTCTTGGGTTTCATTAACATGTGACAATTAAATGTGAAATGTGGACAACATGCTGTAGACTAGGGATGTCCAATCCTGGTCCTCGAAGGCTACCGTCCTGCATGATTTAGAAGTGTCCTTCTTCTAACACACCTGATTCAAATGATAAACCTATCATCAAGCTCTGCAGAAGCCTGATAACGACCATCAGGTGTGGTGGAAGAGGGAAACATCTAAAACGGGTGGCCAACCCTGGTCCTCAAGAGCCACAATCCTGCGTGTTTTAGATGTTTCCCTCTTCCAGCACACCTGATGGCTGTTATCAGGCTTGTGCAGAGCTTGATGATAGGTTTATCATTTGAATCAGGTGTGTTGGAAGAGAGACACATCTAAAACATGCAGGATAGTAGCTCTTAAGGAGCAGAATCAGCCACCCCTGCTGCAGAGGATCAAAAGTAGAAATTTCTAAATATTTATATATAAGGCTCAAAGTTAGTATGACTATACAGCCAAGGCTAAAGAATGTCTTGAGTAAAATATTGTGAAATTCAGACCACTTACACAATATGGTCTTTGTTATGCAAAGACCAACAGTCTGTGTATTAAATCAACTTCCAGCTACTTTTCTCATGACATACTCTAGGTGCTGCAGTTAAAAACTGTGCATTTTCCCATCATATCTGGCTGTTATTATAATAACTGTCTAAATTTCACATTACACAGATATTAGCAAGAAAGTGAAAGAAATTTGCTCATGGATTTGTTGAGAATTATGTCCTGAAATAATATTTCCATTTGTGTCCCTTAAAAAATAACTAATTAACTGGTTAAACAAAATTAAAAGTGTCTGAAATTCAATTTAATTTAACCGTGACTTTAAAACATGATTCTTTCTTAAGAAAAATGTTTACAGGGATGATTTCTTGTAATTATTTGATTAAGAAGGTCCTACTTGATATTCACGTAAAGTAACGAAAGTCCACTTCTATTCATGTACATACTATCAGTTCTTCAAAAGTCATGGGGAAGTTTTGATGTTTTACCTTTGTAAATATGTATAAATCTTTACCAGTATCAGTTTTTTCCATCTCTTTGCAACAATCCCTCTACATGTATTTCATTGACAGTGTTAAGACTGTTTCCACTGCGGTCATTTTGGTTTTGAAATGTATGGTTTATAGGCATTCTTCTGTTGGCCTTTAGAAAAGTAGAGCTCCTCCTACTGTTTTTGGCAGGTGTCCAGAAGTTCGCTGCACGCCCCTTACTACCAGTCACGCTTAGACACAGTGCGAGCTAATTCCAAAACCTCCCTCGATCGGACCGGGTCCTTCCTGAGTACATCAGGGACCTTACAGGTATTAACACTATCACTCTCGAACACAAAGTCATTTCCCTGGAAGATTTCTCTGTTAAACTGGAAGCCTTTTCATTGTAGTCAATGACTGATTTGCATTTTGTTATGATGATGACTTAAAATTCCAGTAGTCATCCTCATACCTACGGAGACTGCCGTTTGATAACACCGACTCTTATCATTTGTCGCTATGTTGATAATCAGCATCGCCCATCCATCATTCACTTTGACTTTCCCCACATGTCATCATCACATGCCAGTAACATCATGCATATCCTCCTACATTCACTGTGTCTCTCAGTGCACCACCTCCTTGGGAACGTAAAGTCCCGACAGCCATCTGTGTCCCAGTCTCACAAACAGAGACTGGCGTCCATCTTTGAATTGTCTCCTTTAAGTTTCACAAGAGCTGGGTCACATGGTTGAATCTGGAGGATGTCCAGACTCGAGCTTACACAGACGGATTGTAGTTGACACATGTCATCAGAATGTGCATCAAATTCCTTGTGCATCAAAACATGAGATCAGACTTCTGGGAGGACATTTGTTTTTGTTTATGTGGAACTGTAGTTTGTACTGAATAAAGTGCCCAAGCAAGACTAGACACAACGTATGTACACAGGATAAAACTATACGGGACTTTTAAACTGCAGCGTTTCATAGGTTTTTGGCATCAGTGGAGGAAAAATTCCATTAATTGCTTTTCTGCATATTGCAATTCAAGTGGCCTGGCAGGAAACAAGAATTCTACACCTCTGTCTCTGGAGTCGGTTTCCAGGCTAAAGGGAGTCTACCTTTAGATGGGAGGTTGTAGCGACTCACAGGCGTTTTCAGATGGGTAGGGGGTTAAATATGGGCGTGGCAGCTATAATTACCGATCACTGATCAGAGTTCATAGATTTCATAGGACCTGACTGCAGCTCGATTCTTTGGTTCTACATGGAAACTTGGAAAAACCGTTTCACTTTTCCACAGTGAAGTGAAACTCTCAGATCATTTTTCTTCATATTTAGATCTTAATTTGGATACACAGGAAAAGTTGTTGGTTATTCAAATTCTGGCAATTTTCCCCTAGTCTCAAATTGTTGAACATGGAATAATTCTTAAAATATACCACTTTTATAAATAATAGGCATAAGTAAGGGTGCAAAATTATTCGCTTATACAAATGTAAGTTTTTAAAAATGACATTTTGCCTCATGACTGATGCCTATACCAATGTTTTTGTTGTTACTTGTCTCCCGTTAACAAAGAAATCTTCATTTTAGATAAAACTTGTATTTTAGCCCTTCATCATGTTTCTTTCAATGAACACCGAACAAAACATAAATATATAACACACCAGATAAATATCGGTCATCAGTCATCTTGTATAGCAATATTGATTGATATTAACAAACATTAGAAACACATTAATATCAACTGAACCAATATTTACAGTGCATCCCTAGGAAGTCATTGGATAGTTAAAATTTGAAGTCCTAGATTATTATTATTATTATTATTATTATTATTATTATTATTATTATTATTATTATTATTATTATTTCAGTCACCTTTCTTTTAAAGCTGCAGGATCCAAAGTCAGGGGTTAAAATGCTAAAATGAAAACACCCCCCCTCTGCAGTTCTTTCTTTTCAGTCCTTAGCAAAATATTAAATGTAAATGCAGATAAAACTGATGTCATTTCATGGTGTTTAAAGAAAAGGGAAGCTACTTCTCCAAGTTTCCATGTTGAACCAGTAAAGCAGTAGAATCACTTCCTGGTCATAGCTAATATACTCTGATCAGCCATTAGTTATTACACATGTCAATCCCATAATTAACTGCTTTACCAAGAGTGTCATGATATATTATAATGTACAGATACATTTCTCTGTAACAAGATACATCTGGAATTTCAGAAGAAGAGGCTGAAGTATTCTGTATTTAGTGGGACCCTCCTTTGTACTAAAAAAGTGGCCTAAGACTAGACGACTTCTGTGTCCCCTCAGATTGATTGAACTACACTGTTAAAAGGTCATTACAGAGATTTTGCCCAGTGATGCTAAAGAAATCTATAAAAACAGCAGCTGTAGTTTGTTTTTTGCCAGTGTTAGTTAAGCTTTTCTGCATTTCTGATGTTAAATCCTTAAACCTGCAAGTGAATCAAACACAGTTCACCTCATACTTACATTTACCTATTAAATGTAGATTAATTTAATTTATTCTAATAACTATAGTCATGCTTAAACCTCCATCTGCACAGGAACCCATACATTGTGTCCCATAGCTTTATATTGCTTGTACCATATACTATATGGGCCTGATTTACTAAAGGTTTAGGTGTGTAAAAACATGCAAAAACACGTTGAAGCTTAACTACTGGGTAAAATATTTTGTGCAGTCCATTTCGTGTGTTTGCCTTGGTGAATATGCAATACGGGCCTTTCTGCCTGAATGCACAAAATTACTGGGAGGAGTAAATACAAATACTTATTTAGCGTGCTCAATTTGATTTACCTGAAACTGATTGCAGCGGCTGATTTTGCGTCACAGAAAGGTCCCAAGGTCCCGCCCGGGAATCGTACCCAGGACCATCTCTATACCGTCTATATTTATGATGGAAGAAAAAATGATTGAGACGTATACCCCCCCACCCCCCCCACTTTACGGGACTTTTATAGCAAAGGCTACTTTTCCAATTGATCTGATGATTGTGATTTAAAAATATGCAGTGACATTAGGCTACAGTCCTGTGATGAACTGGCGACTTGTCCAGGGTGTACCCCGCCTTCGCCCTAAGTAGCTGGGATAGGCTCCATGCG
>JAQQZY010000003.1:5210113-5215441 GCA_030068375.1 Ostorhinchus rueppellii | reverse complement strand
CCCGGAGAAAACCCACGCAGACACGGGGAGAACATGCAAACTCCACACAGAAAGGTCCCAAGGATCGCCCGGGAAACTTTCTGATCTTGAAAAAGTCTAATTTTTATGCCTGATCATAGTCCACAATTTAAAATGAGATAATCAGCACTAAAACAGGTTATCTCCAAAGTGCTATTTCCAGCTTTCCGGGTCGGGTCGGACAAGACTGGACTGATTTACAGCAGACTTCCATGACTATGACAATACCACCATGACCGCAGAGTTTAGCAGTGAGAAGTAAGCTGAACAAGTGAGGAGTAAGATCTGTCCTTTTTCCTAAAGGAAGGGATTTCTAGGATTGATTTTTGTTTTAATGTGGACTCTGGAACTGGAGCTGGACTTGAAGAAACAAAAAGAAAACTAAACAGGAGAGTGATGGAGCATGGGTACACTGGTAAACCTCTGCGCTGCTTTGAACCGATGGAACTAAGGGAGTTAAAAGGAATGAATACAGATCCGAGGTTGGCCTTCTTCCTTCTAGACAGGTATAGACTGCTTCTTTTCTTTATTCATATGCGTTGGAACATTGTATTTTACTCTCGTGGCTGTTGTAGCTCAGTCAAACACTTCGTGGCTGCATGGCATGTTTTATTTGTTTCAGTCACAAACTAAGGGCTTTGTAAGATGAGACTGAAATGGTTCTGTATGGAGTTTAATGTTCATGTCGGGGCCTGGGTACTAAACTGGCTTTTGGTAACAAGACAATTATAAAAGTAGAATACTGTGAATGCAGAACGCTGAATTAGCTAGCCCTGAACTGCTAATGCAGAATGATGAAGATGTTGAATGACTGAAGTTATTTTTGAAAATGTGGAAATTCTTTGTGGAAAACCTAGTGCAAATATGTATTATTTGTGTCTTAGAGCACCAGTTTGTGAGTAACACTCCAGAGTAAAAGAGAAGCATAGAAGCAGGAGTTGGACGTCCAAAGTCAGGTTTCATTTTCGTTTTCACACCAGTTACTAAACTACGCTACAAATGGACTTTATGAAATTTACTTGTCTCGTTTCATACATCACCTTGCACCCTGCAAGTTACGGTCTTGAAAACAAAAATGCAGAGTTGTAAAGAGGATCCGCTCTTCATTCATTCGCTTCAAAACAAATGCAGGTCTTGGTCAGAGTTATGGCATTATAACAGTAGATGCTAGTGCTCATGGGAAACAGAGTCTTTGTCCCTTAAAAACACCACAGATTCTGGCCAAACGTATTGCTGCAATCCACTTTAAACAAGTTCTCTGTACAGGACCTTTAAGAATGTTTCCGCCTGTCTTTCTGTGCTTTGTTTTTGTTTTTTTGCTGCTATGATCACTATAATTTCCCCACAGTGGTAACAACAGGCAACAAACAAGTAAGAATCTCACAATGTTATTGGCAGAGATGGCCCTCATACATACATTCTTTACTCCAGTAGAAGTAGAAATACTGTGGGAAAAGTAGAGATACTGAATAAAAAGTAAAAAAAAAAAACAACAACAAAAAAAAAAAAACTACCTGCTCTGAAATGTAATCTATTAAGCAAAAAAAAATTTTTTAGTTTTACTTTTTCTTCTGTTTACTCCATCTTTTATTTTTACATATTGCCTGTTAAACCTTGCTTGCACTCATTTATTTACTCATATTTTGATCTATATTGTTACTTAATATAAATAAATATGAACAAAATAAGCACTAAATCAAAGGCTCTGGGTATATTTCCATATTGTTTAGATAGTTTTTGATTAGTTGTTAAGTATGTTGCATGTGGAAGTGCTTACTACATGGGACAGTTGATGAAATATGTCTTTAACTTGTAAAGATGCATTGACACAAAATCAAATAATCAATAATCATCCGAAAAAGCGCAAAAAAATAAATTAACTAACCTGTTTTCAAAATGTAAGAAGTAGAAAGAACAGATATAGTGTTAACATGTAGAAAGGTAGAATTTATAGTAAAACTAAATACTCAAGTAACACTCAAAGTACACTACTGAAGTATATTGATGAGGTATTTGTAGATAGTTGCTTCCTACCTCTGGTTGATAGTATCATGTGCAACTGAGAAGCAAATCCAAGTAGTTTTACTCTTTACTTTGCATTCAGAGAACTGTGCATTTATTTGAAGTCACTTAGTTACCGTTTCCCACTTAGTAACCAGTCCTCATGTGAGTCAGAAGCACAAAGTCAAACAGGCCTAAAAACATATGGTCACTCTGCTATTTTATCATTATCTTGCTGCAAAGCCAATCAAAGGACAAGGTGCGAAGAATGCCCATTAAGCCCTATTACTTATATTTAAAATTCAAGTAACTTACTGTACATGTACACACATACTGTAGTAGAGCTGATATTATCTTTCCTTTCTCTGTGGTCATAGAGCAGAGGAGTCTCAGGTTTTCATCTCTCAGGTAAGTTATAATTCACAAGAATGTGCAAAGTTGCTGAATGTGCACATCAGGTCATGAGAAGCTGAAAAAAGATCTGCCTGCCCTCTTGCACAACAAAGACAGCATTCTTCTTCTTCCACATTTTAAAAAATCAGAACAGCCTGATTTTCTTAAAAATGGTGCACCCCTCCTGCTCTCAACACACTGAGAAATACAGTGAAATAAAAGACAGCATGTGACGTGAAAAGCTGTCAGGCACATTTCAAGTCAACAGTGATGTGTTCAGTGTCTTTCAGGGAGACTTAAAGACATGACAGCATAATGAAAACATGACTGGAAGACTCTATGTATGTGTGTGTACATTTAAAATTGATCCAAGGTTGAGATGAGTCCATCATGCAGCTTGTCCCTGGGGTACACCTCTGTGCTCGCTTACTCCATATTGTAGAACATGCTAAAACAGAAAGGCAGCAGGAAAATAGTAAAACCTTCCTTTATGCAGACACAAGTAATAATTAGTGCAGTTCCAGTGCAGACTTCAGTACCACCTCACAATAACAGTAACCATTGGTTTAACTTTCTAGCATGCTAATTGCCAGTGTTAACACTTTATTCACAGTACTCCACATTTAGCTTAGTTGCAAAGCTCTACTATCACAAATGAACAAAATTTAGCATCATTAAACTGGTTACTAAACTCAGATTACACAATGTAGAAAAAAACAAACAAAAAAAAAAAAACACTATTATTTTTTCAATGTAAGGCACATTGAATGTCATTACAGAAACTATATTTGTCATTTTACAGCTTGCTAATCACTAACATTTAAATCAGTTTATTTCATGTTTACAGTTATCGCTAAAGCATTGCTAACAAAACTGACCAGAATACAGAACTGTTACAAAGCTCAAATTACACTTATAATAACACCCTGACCTCTAAAAAATAAGGCACATTTTCTGTCATTGTACAAACTATAACAATATTTTTTACAACTTACACATGGAGACAAAATGTCAATTTAGCTTCTGTGCTTTGAGTGCGCTATGTATCATCTATAGTTTATTCCAGTTGTCAAAGAACTTTGCTAGACTATCTAGAATCTCAGTAAATGTAATGCAAATGTAAAGTAGATTTGGCAAACAACAGGTTACATTGGCCTTGGTTTTCTTTAGTGTAACAAGTTAATGATTACAATGTTTGAATGGTGTAAAAGCCTAATAAATAGCCTAATTATAAACTATTTATGAACACTTTAAAAGGGTACTTAAAAAAAAAGAAGAAAGAAAATCACACTATAATAATCCACAAGAGGATATGAACATACAGAAAGTAGGTCAAGGTAAACCAAAAAGAAATGCTTTTACCTACACACACACACACACACACACACGAATGCCCACAAACAGTGGCTGTGAGACAGCCTGGGAACAGCGAGTCCACTAATGAGGTCTATCCCATGAGGATTTAGTACTGCACAGAGGAATGCAGGCTCTCTGCTCTCATGACTGACCTGCCCTGACACACACAAACACACATGGAGCTACTTTACTGTCCGAGAGCTGCCCTCTTACACATGAATGAGAACTGATAAAAGGAATCCAAGAATAGGACACTTGTAATTTGGTAGGTACTCTGTTAGAAATAAACATAACAGGCCCACTGGGGAATTTGACACTAATTTGAGAGCAAAACGAAGTGGGGGGGAGGTGCTGAGAAAACAGAATAAGAAGAAAATAAACAAGGGCACAGAGAGGTCAAAGCATTGCAGAGTGAGACAGTTATGAGGATATGAATCTCAGACTTTTATTTGCACTCGACATTTGTTCTCGGAATTGGCTTCTGGTGTGGATGTGTGAGCCAACATGAGCGAGTTTACCAGAACAGATCTGGTGTCTGAGGCAGACGGGGCCCTTAACTGGTTGCCCTGCTGCGAGCTGATAGACAGACAGCATGGGTGTCCTTCACTGTCACGACTCAAGCACACACATACAAGTTCTGTGTACCGGGAAAAAAAGTACAAGTCTGAAGATGAGTAACTTTATGTGTTTGGACAGGGTTTTGAAGTAGTCGCACAGCCAGCAGGAACCATTTGGAGTGTGAATAAATCACATGAAAGTACACAGATCCCACTGTGTTCAAATATGAATATGTACTGAATTTCAGTACGAGGACATTTGAAAACATTTTTCATCTGAATAATTAAAACAAGTTTGTACAGTATGAAATGTTTCATACGGTCTCAGTTAGTTCATGTCAGTGTCAGTTTTAAAAGGATCAGAAAGGTTACTTCTGGAATAGGTTACAGATTAGATCATCGTATTACATCTGAAGAACTTTATTTTATGTGGTTGTAGTTATGTAACTTACAATAGGTGTTTTTCCAATTGATTTTATTTGTAGTGAGAAAAAACAGGGATTTCAGAAGAGCTTTTTGGTTTGGGAGAGGTGGAAGGTTACAGTCATCCATCTTCTGAAAGTGCTTTATCCTCACTAGGGTCGCCGGGGGTGCTGGAGCCTATTCCAGGTGGGGCACACCCTCAATGAGTCCCCAGTTCATCGCAGGCCCGACATATAGAGACGAACAACCAGTCACTCTCACGTTCACACCTATGGGCAAGTTTTAGGCGGAACAATTAACCTATCAATGCATGACTTTCGATGGTGGGAGGATGCCATTGTGAGGTAGAAAGCTGACCCTCAATAATACATAAATGCAAATTAGTGTAATTGGTTCAAATGTGTCAAATACTAATGTGTGTGTGCAGCTGTAGACCAATAAGTTTAACAAATTAGTGCAAGAAACAAACAAAAATGACATTGCCCTCAGGAGTCTGAGAGTGTTTTGGCTGTTTTTTAATACTTTAGATTTTGTCTTTATATTTCTCATCAAAAAACTGTTTACCTAACCTTGTTTAGTA
>JAQQZY010000003.1:5202613-5205113 GCA_030068375.1 Ostorhinchus rueppellii | reverse complement strand
CTGTGGGTTCTGCTGAGACCCTTTCAACTTTTAAGAGACAATTTTAGACTCAGTTGTTCAGCGAACACCTGGGCACTTAAACCTGACTCTGCTCCTCTTTGTCCTTTGGGGTAGAATAAGTCAGATGGTCCCAGACCCAGCACTAAAGGATTTTTTAGTTGTGTGTTCTATGTTGAATGTCAAAAAAAAAGGTGGGAGGGGGGGCTTGGTACTTCTTCTGCCACTAGATGGCAATACCTGTGACCAATCACACCTGAAGCACTTTTTGCGCTGACTAAGGGTTTTCCCTTTAAGTCGGAATTCTTACTTGTGTTGTACGTCACTTTGGACAAAGGCGTCTGCTAAATGGAATGGGAGAATTGTAGAAGTGGATTTGCAGTTCTTGTCAATCTGAACTTTGACCTTTACAAGTGCAGTGGAAGGATGACTCGCCTCATGTTTATTCAGCAGGTGTTCCGCCCCTGGGACCACCCAAGGCTGTAAGACCTGCTGCCATGTGTACATCCACGAAGGTGCACTTCCTCCAAATAAAAAGTGTCTGTGGCTCAGAGCCAGCGCCTCCGTTTGGATTGAACAAATACGAGCATGTAAAAAAGCCTTCCGCTAATATAAATAACCTGCTCCTTGTGAAGTGTGGTCCTGTTCTGCTGGGTTCCTGCAGGCGGACTGTGTCTGTTCTGTTCTGTCTCACCACTCGGTGTGTTTAACTGCAGCTGAAGTTGTCACAGTTAATCTGGGTTTGAATCCAATCATTCTGTCAGCTTCTGAGAGGCGTTTGAGTGGCACATTTAAGAGGCACTCCAACACGAGGCTAAACTCAAGGAGAGCCGTGTCTTTCCTGTGAACGTCAGATCTCCTACCGACAGCCGTTGAAACGCTGCCGAAACTTCGACAACAGCGTCTGGTCCAGTAAACGCACTGACAGTGATCAACAAAGAACTGTTGTCTCCTACTTTTTTTTTTTAAATTGTCTTCCAGCGGTCTCAAAGATCAACTGCTCAGTTTTTTTTTCTCATATTCGTCAAATGTTCTCTGTCTTTTTAGTGTGTAAAGCTGTTGAAGTAAATGAGATTTCCCAAAGAGCTGTGTTGGCAGAGAAGCTCTCAAAGTGATATTGACATGTTGTCAAGCCGCTGCGTCTCTCTGAGGACGTCTCGGGTTGTTGACGGGCCTGAGCTGCGATCATGATTTTTCCCCTTCTGCTGTTGAGTAATTTCAGCTTGTCTCCCAGAAATGATTTGTTGCTCCTATTTTTAGTCCGAACTCCAATCTTCCTCAGTCAAGTCAGTCAGAACCTGTCTAGAAAACACCTGCTGTGTGGTTCCTTGGAGATCACCTGTCTAAACTCTGGTCAGCGGAGGATTTCATGATTGAGCTCAAAATGATCATGACGGGGGATTAAGGGGAGAAGCAAGGTGAGGTGAAGTTATCATTTGAAAATTTGACAGAAATGTTGGTGAGGAAGTCTTTGCTGCTCGGTGATGTTAGCGCTGTCTGTTGTGAGGATCCTCCGTAGGCTTGTCAGCGGATACGCCAAAGGACCCTGAAGGTGTCAAACAACACTCTGACATGTTCAGCAAAAATGAGGTTATCAGTCAAATCCAGGCACACGTTCCTGAAGAAGGAGAGACCGTGTTTAGTCATTTAATATGTGTTACTTTAGTCAATCACACACTGGAAACTGTCAATTTAGCTGATTTACAGTTGAATTTAAACAGGTACGGTATGGAGGGAGGAGAGCAGACAGACAGATAGAACAATAGATAGATAGATAGATAGATAGATAGATAGATAGATAGATAGATAGATAGATAGATAGATCCACTTGTTTTTCATGCATCTGCTCATGGGGTAGTTCACACTCGTTCTTTTCTTTGGCTCATTCTGCTTCTATCAGCTGAGATAAAACAGAAGTGGTCTGTGGGTTTCAACCCTGTGTTGAACATGTTTTAAGGAGAAGTGAAGCTTTGACCCCTGGTGTAATGGGTTCCTTGTCCCTCCTTTCATCCATAGGCTGGAGCTCAGACTCCTGTCATTGTTCACATTTAGGCCTAGTTTGATAAACATGTATGTTTTTATGGTTTTTTTCACTGCTGTAGAACTAAAAAGCAAACACACATTCAGTCACAGAAACCTGTTTATGCAGTTGTCATCTCAAACACATTTTATTTGATTTGTTTAACAGGGGGAATATTCCAGTGTGCAGGTTGAATACACTTGGACCTGTAGGAAGGTCAGAGGCTGTTTTCTGCTGATGATCTGCTTCAGACACATCCACTAGAAAATGGTGCTTCTTCATCGCATCAAATCAGAATCTGAAATCTACATCCCATTGGCCACTAGAACCTTCTAACAGCAACATCTAGAAGTATTATTGTCATTTTACTTTAATTAACTCTGTCCAACTGCTCGTTAAACTCAAATTCCTAATCAGCCAATCACATGGCAGCAGCTCAGTGCATGTAGGCATGTAGACATGGTCCAGACGATCTGCTGCAGT
>JAQQZY010000003.1:5136019-5149451 GCA_030068375.1 Ostorhinchus rueppellii | reverse complement strand
ACAGTTGTAACTTTGCAGATAGGAAAAGGGAGGGACATCAGGGTTCGAGGTGAGAAAAAAAGACATATTTCAACCTGCAGTCATAGTCTACGTGTTGTAATTTGTGAAAAAAAAACTGCCTCTGCTTAAGCAAACAAAAAGACAAACAGTTATACACGAGGTTCTACCTGTCCACTGAGCACAGGCGATTCCACAAATGATCCCTTCATCTACCTGGATGAGGAGTTGTGTTCATCCAAATGGGCTGGTTCAATGAATGGTTGGAACATATACATGGCAGAACTTTTACTCTAGGGAGCTGGGATATGTTTACTTTATAATGGGCAGCATCCAGTGTTGAATTGCATTACATCTCCCACTATGTCAGGGTAGTTTCTTCTAAATATAAAGGATAGGAACAGCCAAAACAAACACGATGGACTTTCGTGGTTTGAGTGGGCAGCATAGGCCAGGACCAAGGTCACGGGAAGAGCAGTGAAATCTGCAAGTCCTCCGCTAGATGTCACTAAACATTGGACACTGTATGTGAATGTGTGAAAGGTGTTCATTTGTGGAATTGTACTGAGAAGCAATTACGAGTTCAATTTAGGCATTCAAAAAAATGTTTAAAGATAACATGATAAAGGTATAGAGAAGATGTGGTATTATGCCTAGAGTGTGTGTATCCACATATATATGTATATTATATTCTTCTTTCTCATTTTGTATTTCCTTTTCTTGGTACATTTTTTTGTTCTCCAAGAGAACCAACTGTTGTTTTTCTTTTACTCTACAATTTAAAAAGGAATAATTGTTGATAATAATTCAAGGGGTAGGCCAAATAAGCTTTTAGCTTCAGCCTATTCTTTTGTTGGTCACAACACCAAGATCAGTGGTTTTTGTTTCTTGTTTCTTTTCAGTGTTTTTTATATTATTTTTGCTCCTGTTTTGCTATCGCATTGGTGTTATATATTAAAGAACCCTGTACTGTACTGACGATTGTTTTATGACCAATAAACTAACTAACCTGTAACGCTGGATGCCCTCTCCTTTAAAAACAGAAGACAGATGAAGAAGAAGAATTGTGTTCAGCGCTATCTCATCTCACATTTCATTCTATGATAAAGAAAACACAGCTCCCATTTTTGCAAAAAAACAAACAAATGAAAACATCATAAGGACCGTTATATTATATACTGTATCTGCAATTAAAGCCTCCTAAATCCTATAAACCTTCAAATGACTGCAAACATTTTGGTTACATTACATATTTTATAGTATCATGTGGTGGGATTTACACACATTTAATTACTGTATAATATAATGTACAGCTCCGTCTACAGATTTTCATCAACTCGTACCCATTTTGATAGAGGCTTGGAGTAAACAGAATGTTCTTCTAAAGATATCCATGGTAGTTGTCAATTTTCGACATGCAACCACTCCGCCAGAAACAAAAAGCAGGGTCGGACATATGAAAGACAATTGTTTGCTGCTTTTCCATCAGTGCCAGCTGGATGAGCTGGTAGTTACCGCAGAGGTTTTTATTTTCTGTTTATCATAAGACACCTCCCCATCGTATTACCCACTGCCAACAGAAGAGAGATGTGAGTGAGCAAAGAAATGAACTCATCTATGCCTGTGGTAAGGATGGGTTTAGATACATTTATGTTTCTTTTTAAGATTCACTTTCAAGTCATTGCTCTGAGATTGGACTACATCACCACCTCACTGTCTCATCTTTTAGGCAGTTAAGTCACAAGGTCTAGTCACAAGGGCGGCTCACCAGAAGAATAATTCACAGTGATGGCTGGCTGTCAGCCAGATCAGACTGAACTATTCTCAGGGCAGATCAATTCCCAGACTCCCTCTACCACTGCTGGTGGCAGCTAATTATAAGAAGGGAGAGCATGCCCTGAATATTGTTTTCTCTTGTAGCTCACTGGCAAGAAGCTGCAGCCATACTCCTACACAAACTATGCAACAACACACAGACACTATAGTGTACACACTGGCAATATAAACTATGTGTTTTGGATAAGAGTAGTGTATTATCTGCAGCCTACTCAGTTAGTATCCTGTAACCTTGTGTAATGATTCCAACTACATCTGGGCAAACTGTTGTATCATACTCATGCAAACACTTTGTTAATCAGAGCCAATACAAATAAGTCCACTTTTTCCAGTATGTCACACACAAACAAGCAACAAACACTCATCAGTACTTTTCATGTAATGACACACTAGGTTCAGTCTATTGTCGGATCACAAAGAATGTTTTGGGCTCCTGAACCTCTGCGTCTATTCCCACGGTGACGGCTCATCCTGCTTTTTGAACTTCTTAAAAAGACAGAGACCGCAATGTGAGAGGAAACCTGTTCCTGTGCCTGCTCAACAGCATGACAAACACACTTGCTCACCGAGACACACACGCATCAATCAGTTGGTGAGTCACCTTATCGTAGGACGACCACTGCACAAAGAAAGAATGCAAGACCTAAAAATAACAGTTGTTTTTTTTCCTGTGGAATGTACAACTTGCTCTTGTTTGGAATGGCCTGCAGAGACAGGTTCATATGACCTTTTTCAGTCCAGCTGCTGTGACCTGGTTAACTGTTTGACCTGCTCTGGAAAGAAATGTGTTGGAAATGTGAAAGGAAATGTTTTGGAATGGCAGGAGAAGGTTGTGCAAAATAGAGGTGATAGCGCATTCACACACAGAGCAGCTGGTGTTCTGTGCTTTAGTGAACACTCACCAAGCTTCTACTGCAGCCACTATGCTTGTTCAACATAAAGCAGTGGAAAAAGAGAACTCTTGCGCAACTCTCACACATGGTCATGCGTGTATACACGCCCTAACATACACACAATCATGTACATTTATAATTATCATTCACTGTCAGAAGCTGATCTCAACAGTCCTCATCATAGGACTGTGTTGGAGCTGATCTCCTACTTCTCTTCAACCTACACCCTTTAATTTCTGCTTCTGACTTACAGTCACAGTCCATAGTTCAGTGATTATACATTTTTCAAAATTGTTGCACAATTTTCACACTGATTGCACAGTGTTAGGTTGCTTGTTTGTGGTTTTCTTCTACATACAAATATTTGAAAGCCAGTGTGATCAGTGTGTGTGAGAACCAGCTGTTGTGATCTTGTTTATACAGAACTGTGCTGGCATATTTTATGTGAATGCTTATAGCCCAGCACCACTAAAGCTTTATGGGGGTGAGTCATAACAAACAGGCCCAGCATGGGAAAATATCATGGCCATGCTCAAACTGCCGTTGAGGTTCATACACAGAGGCTTTGTGAGGGCCAGTTCACGCTTTAGGCCTGACATTTAGTGAGTAAACAGTTTAGTTGCCATACAAGAGGTCTATGAAGCCATTGTTGCATTAAATGGCAAAGAGAGCAGGACATTAATAGACCACTGAGTCAGAGAAAAGAGTTTTAAGGAGAGTTAATAATTGTCTAAAGCATGTGCATGCTTGATGAGACACCCATGATAAGTAGAAGATGATTTCTTCATTCCTCTCACGAGGTTAGGTTCTGGCATTATCAGCAAAAATATCTGAGAGCTCTCAGGGTATGAAGTTGGAGATTCATTACAACACAGAGGGAAAAAACATACTAAAGGTTCTGTTTGAAGCGCACAGCGTTTGGAAGTGAAAGGTAATCGGGTGGACAGTGTGATCAGAGCTGAGCTGGAGTCGGTGCAGGATTGCTCAATGGTTGTGTCACCAGGAGGTTGGACTGGTCGGGCGGAGTGTTGGAGCTCAGAGCAACAACATCACCGGAGCGCACACACTCAGTCTGCCTCTGAGTGTGAGGCGGTCTGTCTGTCTCTCTCTCTTTCTCTCTGTCTCTGTCTGTCTCTGTCTATTTGAGCTTGACTCCTCTGAGGATCGGGATTTTCTTACCAAAAAGTACACATACCTCAGAGTCACGGACATTTACTCGTGGGTTGGATTATTACCAAAGAAGTGAAAGACCGCGGGGTCGGTGAATAGGCGCAAGTTTTATTTATATCCCAACTATTCGGAGTCTGACAGGGAAATGGAGCGCAGAGTTTTCAGCTGATTTTAACCATCGGAAGGACCTAACCACGTCGGACTTTTTTCCACCTTCTTTTTCACCTTCATGGCTAATCGGTCCATCAGGATGAACTTGCAGTGGAGCAGCCCGGTAACCTGCATCCGCACCGGGAGAGCAGCGGCACACAAGCGGCTGGACTCGGACGACCAGCCGCCGGCCAAATGCGCCAGGCTGAGCGCCGAAGCTGGGGGGGACAGCCCCACACAGGGGCTCCTCGGTTCCTCTCCTGGATCCCCCGTGAGCCCCGTGTCAAACCCGGTCCCCGCGACCCACCAGGGACCCTCCAGGATAGGACCGTTTCTTCTTCTACCTCTGGCGGACCGGGAGAGCGTGCACAGCGCGATGAACACCGACACGGGCGATGAGCTACTGTGTAAGGTATGCGCAATCGCGTCATTGTGCAATTTCTTTGAATGAGTGGTGTTTCGAGACATCGCGTTGCTCAATAGCCCGTCTGACATGTATCATCAGTATTAGCAGACTTTTTCACCAATTGTCACTCTCACGCGAAATGTGTCACACTTTACGCCATAGCAGGAGTGTTGCTTCACCGCTTAAAACACTCAGCCGTGCAAGTCTGGGGTTATTTTTACTCTGACGACAAGTACACAAAGGATTACGCATCCCCGCAGCCTGTGTGTGTTGTGTTGTGGAAATCAAGCCTACCAATGTAAGTCCACGTATAATTGGCACCGTGGATTCACACTGTCTGTCAACTCGATTCATTTGCATACACGTCACTGCAATACACCATGACACACACAAACGTGAGTGAGAGAAAGATCCCGGTACAGATCAGTCCTGATAAAGGTATAGGCTTGAGCTGTTCCAGATCCATATGTTTATTACTGCATGGCAGACCTGCAGGCGATGGGCTTTGTTGATTAATGAAGTTAATCGTTTCATGCTTGGGTGATTCATTTGTCATGCTCTTGCAAAAGCATTGAATTGAGCTGGAATCAAAGCATATCATACGCCTTTTTATCTCCCTGCCAAATTTGCATGGTTGTTTCCTCATATGATCATTAAGAACACACTGACCCACTGCCTCCATCCCTGTCTTCCCAATTTTCATCCTCCATCCCTCTCCCTTTTCTTTCTTATCCTCTGATCTCCCTCCCAGGTCTTTGAGATGGGGATGTATCAGGAAAAAATCCGAGCATATGGAATCCTACCAGCACACAAGAACGTGGCCAACATCCGGGATATCATCCTGGGAGAACGCAAGGCCTACGTGTTCCTGGACAAGGACTTTGGGGACATGCACACCTTGGTGAAAAGCTGTCGGAGGCTGGATGAGGAGCAGGCCTGCAGGTTGTTCCGTCAGGTGGCGCAGGCAGTGGCTCACTGCCACCAGGCAGGCATCGTGCTGGGTGACCTCAAATTGCGCAAGTTTGTCTTCGCTGACGAGAAAAGGTGAGATGAGAGGAGAAAGTGGTTTCATCTGTTCTTTAAAGAACCTGCCTTATAATCTTCAAACTTCACACAAGGTCTCACAGCCTGCCCACTTTATTCACTGAGTTGACTAAAATACATAAAGTGCAGTGGGATGTTCCAAAACGCTGCAACAGCTGATACACACAGGCCATGTGTGTGTGCAGATTTTGATGTGGGCACAGATAGAGTAGGAGGTTCTGTACTTGTGGAGGCAGACTGCATAGCTTCCCAGATTTTCGCCCTTTCTGTCTGTCTCCCTTTCTCACTTTCAGTGTGTGTCTTTGCTTGCACATTGTGTATTTGTGTATGTGGTGGGTGTTATTTTGGCAGAGCTGCGAGACGAGGCTGGTGAATGAGACAATCATCTCCTTTCTGCAGTCTATATCTTGGAATATATTTATTAGTCATTATTTATGAATAAATTACATCATAACTGGGCTGCAGAATAACTTATGTTTGCAACAAGGATTCATTCAAATACACTTTGATCCATGAAGGAGTCATTCAGATCTGTGTCCTTTTGAACTGTCTCCCACACACTCACCCACACACCCACTCACACACACAGGCCTTAATGTCTTGGAGTATGACATTCTGTTCAGGAAGACACACAAAACCTCTGCTTACAAAACTATTTGTCGTCTCTTTGCCCTTGCGTCACTCTCTTTCCTGTAAGCGCCTGCTGATCCCCCCCCTTTCCAAATGCCTGTTTTCGTGGAGACTTGGGGCAGTAACATTCTCCAGTCACAACCTCTGGGTTTGTAGGGTCATGTTGAATGAATGAGAGCAGACAGCCAGTGAGAGAAGCTGAGGTCCTGACAGTGTGTATGTGAACAGGGAAGGGGGCTGCATTGCTCATTTTCTGTCTACGTATGTATGTGTATGTAGGTGGATGCATATTAACATATAGGACTAGGCAATAAAACAATGCTACCTATCGTAGGTGTTATTATTCTGATATACCTTGCAGGATTTCATTTGGTTCCATTGTCAGCTGTAACACAAATTGCATTTTTATGCATCTTATTTAATAAGCACGAAATAAGTGACTACAGTTACATTTTCTGATTTTAAGATTTTCATAATGCTTTGTCTTTGTCTTCACTTTTGTCGTATGTACTTTACATTGTGTTGGCGTTAGTTTGTCCATTGTTTTCATCCATCATGTTCCTTTTGTCTGATTCCAACATTTTCGTGATGTCTCTTAGGTTGTTTCTGTTTGGTTGTGTCTTTTACTACATTTTTATCCTGTTGCATCTTTATGGGCCTTTTAAAACCATAATTAATCATTTGGTTTCATCAATTTTCACCCAGGACTGCAAATTAGCCTTAATAAAGAACTTGGCAGAACTAATGAGTTGACATTAACATCAAGTCTAATGGACATTTTTACAATGCTACTATTTTTTCCTCATGCTGCACTGCCCTGTATGCATGTTCTTTTACATGCATACCTTGTTATTCAATAGGCCGTGCAATGTTACGGTAGACTTACCCACAAGACCCACTTGACCCTGGAGCTCCAGGATGGGGGTTATGTGTGGCTGATCTCACTAAAGTAAACATATTGTAGCTGCAGCACAAATGATCCCCCTGTGATTGTGCTTTAGGACAAAGCAGCAGATTTTGCTGATAAAAAGAGGAGCCAAAAAATATATCTGCTTTGTGCACTGTGAGATTGCATCAGACGAACCACACATTAAGTCTCCTTGAAATGTTGGGGTTCTGTGTGAGCTCATATTCCGTCACTCCACATTCTTCTAAATTAACAATCAGGCATCTTTCAAACTCTGGCAATCGAGCTGTGATGCAATGTCCTCAGCAACAATGCAGCGGCCGAGCCAGAGACGGAGAAAGTCACAACAATTTGACAAATGCTGTCTCCATTCACAGCCATGGTGCCGTTGGAGAGCCAGTTTAGGGAAGGTGACTAGCGCTGTGAAGCATGCAGAGCTTCACTGCTGGGGCCAGCCTTCCCGCGTGCGTCACTGATGTGGCAACAGCCATTTGAGGGTAATTATGGGATGGCTGGCGCCGCGAGTGTGGAACCCAGGTGCAGATAGCCTCGGCATGAGAGAGGGGACGGGAGGAGGAGAGAAGATATGCACTCTCAACAGAGGGATGAGTCACTCTCTCCACCCCTCCAACTCTCTCTTTTCTGTTTCCTTTTCTGTCTCCATCTCTCTTCTCCTCTCATGACTTATCTCCTCCACTATCTCGCCGTTTAAATATCAGTCGCTTTCTATCTTCGTCCTCCTGACTGTCGCTCTTTTCATCTATTTCCCTCTTCAGCCACTCTTGTCTGGTGATGATTTGCAGAGTCGAAGCTTCTGAATGTGACAAAACAACACACTTCTTATGTCTGTGTGTTTTCATTAACCCTTAAAGGCCCAGAAGTAGTTTTGTGTCAACTTCCAAATGATTGTTTTTTGTAAATGTAGTCTTTCTTAAGTGATTTATGATCATTTATTGTAATATTATCCTTTGCATTTTTCTGTCTAAATAAGGTATTTTCTGAAATTTAATTCATTGATCATGTAGATATCCATAAAAACTCAAAGTCAATTCAAAGGTTATTATATTTTAACAGACAAACTGACTTTTAAAGCCAAATATCATTAACTAAGCATGAAAATAAGCATCAGCATCCACTGTCATTTATTAAACTCCATGGGTTTTACTGGTGAATTAATGCTGCAGAAGATGACAGTGTTTTCATGTTCACTACAGAGCCTCTGAATCTCCAAATGACCGTGAAAAGATGACAAACTGCATTTTACCTCCATTATTTACACAAATTAATAGGATTAATGGTTAAACAATTATTAAATGTTTTAGATTAGTAGATGCATTTGTTCTCTTCAGTCATTGGGTCTTTATTTGGGCTGTTAAAAGCATAGCATGTCTATTGCGTATAGAAAACCATCCCTCAGTCTGTCCCCAGAGACGTCAGCGTTTCCCAACATATGCTTTATATTCAGTCCAGCACTGGGACTGTATTGACAAAGCTTTTTGGTGGTAAATGTCTCCTGCATTCTCACAGTCTTGGATACTCTTAGAGCTGGACAAAATGTACGTCCTGCCGTCATTAACATGGCTAAATATAGCAATGTGTGTGTGAGCAGAGGAGGGGAGGGAGGTGGGGTGCAGTAGAGGGGTGGAGGGGGGGTTAAGGGGTTGAATATTTATATGTGTGTTTATGGGACTGTGTGTGTGCCAGGAAGTCATCGGAAACTTGCTTAGGCAGCTCCGCGTCTCTAACTGAACTCACGCCTGTGCATTTAGGTCATAGTGAGTTCATGAGGCTCTGGTGGATGTTGTATCCGTGTGTGTGTGTGTGTGTGTGTGTGTGTGTGTGTGTGTGTGTGTGTGTGTGTGTGTGTCCATCTGTCGGTCTGCAATGCAACTTAAGGCCAAAGCAAGGATATTTGTTTTTCCATGATGCATTCAATGTTAATCTTATCACATCTGGATAGTGCGATAAGTATCACATTAGGTACCAAAATATATTGCGTGTATATGACGCTGATGTCAATAGCATATTTCTCAGTATTGTCGTTGTTTACAGTAGAGGTCGACTGTTAATAGATTTATTGTTATAGGGTCAAAGCACAATAATGTCCCGTCACAGAGCAAACTTTAATTGATTGTCATTCCAACATTTTTTCAGCATAAAGTAGCTCTTTGTTTTGGATCATCTCTTATGGTCCAACTGAAGCAAAAATTAATTTAAAAGTAACATGTGGGTCATTTAGCAACACTAATCTGTCAAATTGTCTGTAAAATGTCCCGTCAGAAAGATTTTGATAACAGTATAAAGCACATAGCTAATTCATCTGTCATTGGCTGACTTTAATAGAAAGGCAGGAGCTGTTGACCAGAACATGTGAGTCAAAGTAATGATTAAATCAGGAACTCAATCTCAGACTAATGTTACAAAATCTAGTTAGTAGATATTATATTCCCTCAAGGTCAGTAATCCGGTTGAGAGGAGTTTATGAAACATCCTATCAGTGCTGATTATTCACTTTATCTTTAGTATACAGTAGAAACAGACTTATTGATCAGATTAATCAGTATCGTCAGAACTTGTCCCAAGTCAGCTTCAGCCTTTTCAACTGAAATCACAGACTTTTTGGGAAAATAATATCTCCAGACTTTTAAATCTGCAAATTTTTTATGGTTAGCAGGCTGGTGCTGATTTATTGGTTTTTCATTGTTTTATCTCGGTTTTTATTACTCTGATGTTTATATTGGTTGACCTCTGGTTTACAGCATCAGCAGGCTCTAACGCTGGGGATTCTCCCACGTAATAAGGTCACGCTTTCTTTAAGACAGGAATTTCCCACATAAGGAAATAGAACATTTTCACTTTTATAAACTCGAAAAGAATCGAATAGAATACACTTTACTGTCATTGTGCAGTAGGGTATAATGAAGCTGTGGAGACACAACATAAATTGATCGATGTAAATGTTTTCTTTACAGGACTCAGGTGAGACTAGAGAGCCTCGAGGACTGCCGTGTCTTGGAAGACCCTAACGATGATTCCATGTCCGACACTCACGGCTGCCCCGCCTACGTCAGTCCGGAGATCCTCAGCGGTTCAGCGCCATACTCCGGCAAGATGGCTGACATGTGGAGCCTGGGCGTCATGCTTTACACCATGCTGGTCGGCCGCTACCCCTTCCACGACCCAGACCCGGCCACTCTGTTTTCCAAAATCCGCAGGGGCCAGTGTTGTTTGCCCGAGGGCCTGTCACCTAAGGCCAAGTGTCTGCTTCAGAGCCTGCTGAGGAAAGAACCCTGGGAGAGACTGACGGCGGCCGAGCTGCTCGCTCACCCATGGTTCCACCAGCCGCCGTCGTTGCAAGAAACAGCGCTCGGCGAACAGGAAGTGAGCTCGGCAGAACAGATGGTGCCGTCCTTTGACGTGGAAGGGGATGACGATCTGTTCTGCTGATGGACTTGAATTCGCTGAGTCTGACTGAGGGACCAACACACACATTGCTATGAGGGATTCATTCTTGTTGTTGTTGTTTTTTACACTGGCACTTTTTAGAACCCCATTTTGTGTACTGTTGTGTGTACATACACCCTCAAGCTTTCTACAAAACCTACTGTACTGTATTTTGTCGTACATGTGTTACTTGCTAAGGGCATTTTTTCACAATGATCACTCATTGTGTGTTTCTAAATGTGCATTTTTAAATTATTTGGTGCTAAAATAAACAACAAGGATTGAGAAATTGCAAGATATTGTTAACAAAACTATCTCTGCTGGCTAGTACAAGTGTATATGAGAAAATTAACCCATGGTATAATAGTCACTAATGCTTGCTCTTAGCCTGGACTTAACACGGCTTCTAAAAGCATTATATGGATTCAGGGCGGCAGACGAGGAGTCTGGGATGTTGTTCCTCTCACTCTCTGACCGGGCTGGAGGCGCTACTGGCTGACTCACTGAGCAGCTCGAGCGAAAGGCCCGAGCACAAGCCTGGCGTCTCCCAGCAGGCAGCAGCAAGAGTGAGAAAAGATTGTTAGCAGAGGACTGATGTGTCACAGTCAGAGGGACATTGGGGAGGGTGTCTCACTGCCAATCTGGCAACGTCTCAGCCAAACGAGGGCATTTTACAAATCTCACACCATGCACAGAAGGTTGAGAATCGCAGGGTGTTACTGGTGTAAGCCTCGGCCGATATGTGGGAAGAGTTAGTCGCACGTATTACTCAACAATAAGCAGGATTAGCACAAGTCTTGTAAATGGTCGTACTGTAAGAGTAAGGCAAATCTAGATTCATCGTCTGAAAATGTCTCACAGCTGATTTTTTATATTTAAAAGCAAAAATATGTCCTATATCGAAATGATGCATGTGTACATGAAGCCACATGTAGGAATAACACTAAGGCTTACATACATGCATATATATCCATACATACATGCAACATGCAACTGTGGGCTTTCAAATCTGCAGGTAATTTTGTTGCAAAGAACAACCAAAATAGTAGAAAGCATACAAACTTCATGTAACAAGACCATGGTTGCAAAGAGAATCATCCCAATATAACCCATATTGTTTGTTTTTTTTTCCATAAATGTATCATTTAACTTTAAACGAACCTTGAAATTCAAAAAGAAAAACACATAATGATAAAATTTGTCTTTTGCATTTGGGCAGTCACAGTTTTATATGTTGATTTCTGTCTGAACATTATGTCAAGCTGTGTTGCATTAACAAAGCAGAGCTGTACTGAGTTCAGCGCCCGTATCACTGTGTTTCATAAACTGAACGGCTCTGAATCAGTCACAGTCAGGCGATATTTGATGTCGGTTGTCGGGTGATGACTCAACACTTAAGCGTGTTCTGTGGAGAATGGTCCTGACCTTGGCTGGAAGAATCTCTTCTGACTGCTTCACCTTTAAATGGTACTTTTTTTTTCCTTCCTTTTTTTAATGTTTCTCCTGTTGAAAGCTGTTGATCCCTGAGACTAGTCATCAGCATAGTGACAATGATGTACCATGTACTGAGCGATGTGTTTGTATTGTGGATTGTGACAAACAGATGCAGTGTTTCAGTGACGTTGAGCCTCTCAGGCTGCAGTTTTGTTCTGGTACAATTATTTTTGACCAAATCTGGCCTATCTGAGAAACGCTTTGCATTTAATTTTTGGGTCACGTAGTAGACTAATAAATGTCTATTTCAGAACATTAATTTTCGTTCTCATCTGCTTTAGGTGCCAGAGGGAACAGACTAGTGACAATCTAAATTGCTCTTTGTTGAAAAGTAATTTAAAATATAATGGTTTCTAAGCATTTTTATTTTTTATTTTTTTAGTTGTTTCCAGTTCATATATGTAGTGTGAGTCATACGTTCATGTGACATGTAGAGTAAACTGACACGGGTGCACAAACTTCATATTGCACTGTGAATCATGTATTTGTGACACAACCTAGAGGCTAACAGTCTGGACAGGTTACACACAAGAGATATAGTCATTGTACAAAAGATGTAAATATGTATATATGAAATATGTGTGAAGCTGTTGAATAAAGATTACATTTTTTCTTATTAACGTAGCTTGTTTATTGCAGTTTTCCTTCAGAACACTCTCACAGACCCTGGGTAACACCTGCACATTACACCGCTCCCCTACATACCTCCAAGGTTCTTCTGCAGGAATTTTACCCATGCAGCTTTTCACCACTCCAAGCAAAAACAGTGTTTTTGGCTGTATTTTCCTCAACACCTCAATTCCATTCTTGTGTGAAGAGAACGAACTCACCCTCTCTCCATTTCTGCCTCTAACCACTGACTCCTCCCTGACCTTTGCAATGTATCATTTAACTCCTCAAACATACAAATGTCAATAGCTGGTTAGGGTCTTTAACTGGAATCCACAAGGGGAAGTGTGTCTGCTGCCATGGTCCTCTTTACTGTCGAAACTTTTGTTCAATTCATCAAACACTGAGCACAATTTCTACTCAGAAACCCAGTTTGTTTTTAATGCAATCCACTTTAGCTTGTGAATCATTGTTTGACCTATAAGAGCTTGGCATGTCTCCACCCTCTGTGTGTTATGACTACCCAGGGCATGGCTGGCCAGGGCTTGCGTAATCACTATGTGTGTGCGTTTGTGTTCAAGCACATACCTGCCTGCATGTGTGTGTGTGTGTGTGTGTGTGTGTGTGTGTGTGTGTGTGTGTGTGTGTGTGTGTGTGTGCAGCACAGGAGTCAGATTAAGTATCAACAGGGTATAGCTGCAGTGTCTCAGCTGCTGGGAAGCTGCCAAAGTGACGATTGCCTAACACATCAGAGCAGCAGAACTCCCCTGGGGATGACCGGGGGGGGGGGGGGGGGGGGGGGGGGGGGGGGGGGGGGGGGGGGGGGGGGGGGGGGGGGGGGGGGGGGGGGGG
>JAQQZY010000003.1:5063862-5074080 GCA_030068375.1 Ostorhinchus rueppellii | reverse complement strand
TTATTATTATTATTATTATTATTATTATTATTATTATTATTATTATTATTATTATTATTATTTTTATTATTATTAAACAACCAGTCACTTTCACATTCACACCTATTAGAAATTTCGGGTTGACCCATTAACCTATCAGTGCAAGTCTTGGGATGGTGGGAGGAAGCTGGAGTACCCAGAGAGAACCCATGCAAACACATGGAGAACATGCACACTCCACACAGAAAGATCCCTGGTTGGACTCAAACCCACAACCTTAAAATAAAAAAAGTCAAATGAAATAAACATTCGACTCAGAGTGACAGTGAAGATACAAACATTAAAACACTGAATGTCATCTTGTGGCAGTTATTGCATCATAAATGGAAAATGATGAGGGAATTTATCATGTTGAAAATAAACTTAACACATGATAAACCGAACTTTTACTAACTTGGCTTGTCACAGTATTTCATAATCATCATATCACAATTACAATTTTATGGAATTGAGATCATCGCCTGCATTCACCTATGTAAAAAAGCAGTTGGTGAAACTGACAGAAATTGGAATGAAAAGGGGAAAAAAATCTACATGCCAGTTTCAGCTGTGATGTTTGGGTACCAGATCTTGTTCAGACCACAGACAGCTCTGAAAAAATTCAGAGACCACTGCATTCTCCTGTGAAATCAGCATGTGTGACAGCCATTCCATTCCTGTGTCTGTGAAATCCCAACACAAACACACCTCATTCTACTTAAACACCTGATCCATGTATTCTTTAAGAAGTAAAAACCAGTACTGTAGCCATCACTATCTTCTTACAAAAACAGTGCTATTAGTACCAGAAAAGTAACTGGAATCAAAAAATAACCATTAAAAATTACTCAACTTCTGCACTGACATTTCCAAACTCTGAGGACTGGTTCTTCCATCAGGTTAATGCTCCTGGCCTCAGCTAGGTCCATAAAGGTGTGGATGATGGACCACCAGATGAAGACCCTGTCATGTCCAGCCCTGAACCCACTATGAAAACTTCTAGAGGAACATGGATGGTCCAAGCCATCGGACATTACTGAGCTTCATAAATTTCTCTGCCAGGAGCTGCATAAAGTCATCCAACAACAACAGAGGAGAGCTAAGACATGTAAAACCTGTCACTGAAACTCAGGATTATTCCACCATATATTGATGTCTGAGCTTTTCCTAAGTTCCAGCATTAGTTTGTGTTGTTTAGAAATGAATATGAACTGGTTTTCTTTGCATTATTTGAGGTCTGAAAATACTTGGACACCTTTTTTTGTTATTTTGATCATGAGTTGTGTTCTGCAAACGCATGCTCTAAATAACTATATCTTTATTTAAAATTCAGAAGAAATGCTGTTGGTAATTAAGAGAATAAAACAAAAAATGTTAATTTTACTCAATTACATACCTATAAATGGTTAAATCAGAGAAGGTGCTCATTTTGCAGTGGTCTCTTTTTTTTTTTTCCAGAGCAGTATATCAGTTTTAAGTAAACATTATTACAGAGATGTCCTGTATATTTAGTATTTATACCCCTCAAAATATTTGGTTTGTCCTGTTTTTTTGTTTTTTTTATGTCTGTTCTTTTTGTGTGTATTTTCCCTGGGTATATCAAATCAAATTGTATTTATACAGCACCAAATCATGACAAAAGTTATCTCATGACACTTTACATATGAAGCCGGTGGAAACCAGACTCTCAAGCCAATTTACATGAACCCTACAGAATCCTCCAGGAGCAAACACTTGTGGCTGGTGACAGTGGAAGGAAAAACTTCCTTTAACAGGCAGAAACCTGGAGCAGACCCTGACTCCTGGAGGATGGACGACTGCCTTGACCAGGTAGGGTAAAAGAGAGATGGTAAAGGGGGAGAAAAGGAGAGAGATAGAGAAAGACAGGGGATAAGGGGGAGGAGGGAAGAAGTAGGGACAGACACACGGATGCAATTGATGCACAGATAACAGAGGTTTATCTAATCAGCTGGTGTTCCTACAATTACATCTATGGAACTATATTATAAGCAATATCACAACTATATGGATGAGTGATGATGATGATGAAGGCAGGAGAGGGACAGGACCACAGCAGCAGGTCCAGAGTTGGTCCATGGAAAACCTGGAGTAGTAGAAGCACCTTCTTTCCTAAACCCATTCCATTATGTCAGAACTTTTTCATTTTTTCAAAGTCATTTTGATGTACAGTACAGGGTGTCCACAAAGTCTATTTACACTTAAAAATGTTTTACAAAGTCAACTGATGATATATGTTAATCAGATTTGTTCGGTGTACTCAGGGGTTATTTTAATCACATTACATTGTATTTCAGGTACCCTGTTCATGATTAAGTTTCTGTTAAATAAACCCCTAAAAATGACTACTCCTCAACAAAAGGCACAATGATGGTTTATTGAAATAACATCAGATATGCAGACTGTTCTATAGGGTTATGTTAAAGATATCGTGTATTGAACAACAATACAGGACATTAACAACCTGAAGCAAAACATCGCTGATGCCACGGACACCATTGTTGGGTATGATACAGCCAACATGGCAAGAAATCCAGTAACAGCTAGATATGCTCCATGCAACTAATGGTGCCAGCATAGAGGTGTATTAAATGAGACAAAAACAGACACCCTGTAAATACTTAATACAATATTGACCACATGACTGGTAATGCCAGGGAATGTTGGGTAATTATGATTGCTTCTCTGTACATGTTTCTGTAAAAGTCTGAAGAAAAGCATAGGTGTAAACATCACAGCTGAATAAACCCCTGTACAGGAGTTGCGGTACAGATTTTTTCTTGTTTTGCGTCGGTTACACTGATTATCTCATCGTCCAGTATGATTGTTCACTACAAAGATGGGTTCATTCTCTGAAACTACTAAATCAAACATATCATTATTTGACAGCCACTCTTAACAATATCATCTCATTATTACATATAGAAGCAGCACTGCAGCTGTTTATTTTAAGTTTTTAACTTTTATTTCAGTCACTGACCTTGAATATTGGACTCATGTTATATTTGCCATATTCATTTTTTGTACTAACAAAAAGTAAAAACAAATTTTATTCATTTTATGTTTCAAAATTCAATGACAATGAATGTCTATAATTGTTCATAAGAACAATTTGCATAATTAAACTAACATTTGACTTATAGTACAATAGAGGCATAAGCTTTGCAGGAAAAAAACAAAAACTCTTCTTTATTTCAACTTTTAGTGTGACAGTTAATTGTCAACTGAATTTGGAATTTCCCCTTGTGGGACTAATAAAGGCATATCTTATCTTATTTTCATTATTGGCACAAAAAGTGCAATTATACAAGATGAATAGTATATCTTGTTTGCATAAGTTAATATGTTGTAAAGTGAAATGATCTGAAAAATATCTTCGTATACGTGTTATATTATTATTAAGACCCACTAATTATTGGGGGTGTGAATATATAACCTTACAAGATACTTTTCGTGGTGTGACAGAAGTATGTTGTGCTTACAAAATAAATAAACTAGAAAGCACTTGGAGAGCGCAGACCTCCGCCAAGGTAGTGCTTGTACTTTTTCTTTTTTTTACCTCCATTAAAGGAGGTTATGTTTTTGCCAGCGTTTGTTTGTTATTTTGTTAGCAACATAATTCAAAAAGTTATGGATGGATTTTGATTAAATTTTCAGGGTATGTCCGATCTGGTTTTAAGGTAGTGCTTGTACTTTCCTCCACTAGATGGCGCTCTATGACCTCATATGCAACTCTGTGCCGCCATGCCCCCTCTCGCAATGATAAAGAATCTTTTAAAGATGGTGATTCGGATCACCTCCAAAATTGAATCATCTCTTCCTTGACCCAGAGCAGACATACCCTGAAAATTTCATCAAAATCCATCCGTAACTTTTTAAGTTACGTTGCTAACAAACAAACAAACAAACCCACAAACCCTGGCAAAAACATAACCTCCTTGGCGGAGGTAATAAAGCTGCACCTTAAAATATCAGACTTCAAGATACTAGAGCAGTGTACTCACAATAAGGAAATATTCCACATATCACCCCCTTTAAAACTCAGCTCAAACAAAAGCTGAAACGACACCAGTCTTTAATCATTTCTAATTTTAAACCTTTGATTGTACTATTCTTTTCTTTTTCTATGTTTTAATTGCGATGTATTTTGTTAGGGACTGTGGATACACATTGGTGTTTTAGCTGTAATTCATCATATTTATGTTCATTAATGTGCACTGTCCCTACCCAATAAACTATTGTTTTTAACTATCTAAAGCTGTAATATTATGACGACATCTGGGAAAAGAGAAGCCACCGAGTCAGATGATGAACCTTTAAAAAACACGTAAACTGACCACATAAAAATGAATATCCTCCCATGACCATCTATTAGAAATGCAAAAACAACATGACTCAGTTGAAAAAGACACCAGGGGTGAAGGTTTACTCAGACTCTGGGTACAGTTACTACAGACTTTGATCAGTGTTAACACACACAAGCTTCACACAAAAAAAACTCATCCAACATTTCCCTCAAAGGCAGAGTCCGCTGTGCATTCAGCGAGCAGCTCTGACACTTTACTGTCTGGGTGAAGTGAGGGATGAAGTTAAACCACATCGGGATCAAGTAACAGGAGGAGGGACAGTATGAAGACAGAAACATTCACTCAGACTCACAGTCCTGACATGAGTACAGCTCTCATACACCAAAGATACAACAGGTCGACCAGCTAGGGCTAGAACAATACACACCAAAATATTATCACCGGGAAAAAATGATCATGTCAATCAGTACCGATGATTATTATGATAAGTTTCATCAAGGCCGTCGACAGGGGGGGACAAACGGGTATGTTGTCCCGAACCCAGACATGGGGGGGGTTGAACTGGTCCTTCATGAAGATATGACTAATTATTCCGTTTAATTTCAAAATGTGTGGGCCCACTCAGATTATTTTGTCCCGGGCCCAGCCAAAGCTGTGTAGTGAGTAGTGAGTGACAGTTGAAGTAACCAGTTATTTGTGGTTTTAACTTGACAAGCCATAACACGACAAAAAAAAAACAACTTTGTATGATATTACTGCAGTGGACAGTTATTCAATCTTTAATTAAAGCTACGTTATTGGCAGTAATGACTCAACTCTTAACTGTGTTATTGCATTTTCTAATAATTTGTTATGTTCACTTTGCTGTAAATGCAGTCGTGACATTTGTTTTTCCCCACTGTGGGCCAAATAGTCTTATTTTTTCCAGATATACTGTTTAATGAATCTAAAAACACATTATTAAAAAGAAGGTCTTCAATAAGCTATAGTTTATGGAATAGTTTATTCGGTTTAATCCTTATTTGTTTTTCTGTCTCAGTGATGATGAGTAATTATGACAAATATCTATTGTTTTTTTTTGTTTTTTTGGGGGGGGGGCATCATTGTAATTAAAATCACCACCAGGGTGGAATTTTATAAGAATATACCGATCAGGAAGCAAAGTAAGAGCTTCCTTCCTTCAGTTCGTACTTCCTGAAAATAGTCTCAGTGAAGTTTTTTGGGGAGAAAAGTACTAAACAGGAGGGACCTTTGTAAAACACAAAATTGTGCATTATCTCTATGCAAGTGATGATGACAAAATTATAGAATTTAAATATGTGCTTAATTTTAGAGAAAAAAAAAAAAATCTGCAAATCAGCTGTAAAAGTCACTATAACAGGACTGACCCACCTCATGATAATCATAGTCACTGATCTCCAAGAGAAATTATCACAATATATTATAAAAATATATCATCAGATTATAGAACATCCAATCATGATAATTATTATCATTTATCGCTCCGCCCTGTTCAATTAACTCTGTCATTCAGTTTGATCAGGTATTGAATCTGTACATGCTAAGGCCCTTTAGCATCAGAGGATATGGAGGAGTGTGTCTTTAAGGCAATAACATCATAAAACATGTATATGAAACAGGGTGACCAGGTCCCAACAAGTCAAATGTGAGATAAACAGTGAGTTTGTCAATGTGGGACACATGGGTACAAATGCCAAGAGGTAGACTTACAATAAGACAGAATGTCTGACTTAGAATAATAATAATGCTGGCTTTCATTAAATGCATTCAAAATGAGCTAAATAAACACTAAATTCATTAAATGAACCAAACAAGAAAGAAAATTAGCACAAAAAAAAATATATATATATATATATATATCTGATCAATTCAGCAATGAATAAAAACTAAAATGAATGAAATAAGGAACACACACACACACACACACACACACACACCAACACGCAAAAACAAAATTTACAAAAAAGTGAAGGAAATAAAACAAACTGGTCAACAATAATAACAAAAGCAACAAAATTAACAGAATGAGCAAGAACAAAATACAGAATAAAATGAGCAAGAAGCAACAAAAATGAGTAAATTAAGAAATAAAAATCAGCAAAATAAGCATCAACATAGTCCAAATAACGTTCTGATCTGGTCTAATTCTGAGTAAATCATTCATTTCACTGACCTGAAAATAATCAGAAAATCCACTTTCTGTTTTCCACATTTACAAAAACTGGTTAACATTCATGACATGTGGATGTGAACCAGACTGAAACCTGCCTGAACTCGTTAATGTGTGACATTGGATCCACATGCGCACACCAGGTGGGTTAAACCTGGTCACCCACAGTGAAAACATACAGACAGAACACGAGCTGAGTGGGGTGAAGGCTGGTCCTGGACCACAGCAGGCTGTGGTACAGTTTGCTAAAGGCTAGTCTACTGGGACACCAGGGACCAGGTCAGACCTCAGTCCGCTCCAGGGTCCGCCCCAGGATCGGACCCTGGTCCCGGTCCACTGTGAATCTCCTCCACGCTGCTGAAGTGCGTGGCCAGCTCCTGCAGCACGGCTGTCCTGCCCAGGTGGTCGTTCCTCCTCTTCTCCATGATCATATCCTCCAAACTCTGAAACTCCAACACGTGGGAATGTTTATCAGACATGAAGATTTTCAACCTGTAAGGCTGTTTTCCGATCCGGATCTCCCCTCCCATTTTGAACTCCCTTTTGCCGAACCTGCACCAGGCGGCAAAGCACTCGGAGTTCCTCCAGCTCAACTCCCGGTCCTTTAAGCCCACCTGCTCCATGGCGTTCTGGACCACCATGTCCGCACCCAGAGCTTTGAACTTGTACAGGTCGTTGACGATCCTGCACCTCCGTCCTTGGCTGGCGTCCGTCAAGAAGCTGTTTTTAACCTCGGCTCTGTGCAGGTGCACCACCTGGAAGTCTCCCACGTACACGGCCCAGTGCGGATACTGACCGGTGGCCACAAACTCAACCAGGTCCCCCGCCTTGCATTTGTTGAGCAGGTTCTCCGGGGAGTAGACCTCCAGTCTGGACCCGGACCGGATGCTCTTCTCGTAGATACATTCGTCTCGGTTGTACACGGCGCACTCCACCTCGTCGCGCTGGTCGAACTGCTTCTCTTCCTGGTTCGGGTCCTTGTCGGTGCCGTCGACCGCGCATCCATCCTCCAGCTCGTCGTCGTCGTTAGAAAAGATGTAAGACACGCCGATCCGCGGACCGTCCTCGGTGTCCACGCCGTTCGGATCCACGGTGGGAACTTCTGCGTAACTTAAATGTGACAGCTTGTCCACCTGGTTCCCCATGCCCCTGCGCACCCGGTAGCAGCCTGTAACACGATCTAATGCTGGAAGCTGTTACCGGCCCACATCACCACCATCTGCCGCCCACGGTACTCCAAACGTCCCGGTCCCAGCCGTCGGACCGGGGCTTCATCCAAATTACGCAGAGAAATATCCCCGCGCTGTGAATTAGCATCAACATCAACAAGTGGAGTTTGGATGAAAGAGGAAACTGCCGAGTGGAAACACTATCCGTTCAGGTGCAGCCTCGCAGACTCACCTGCTGTTTTGTCTTCTTGCGTAAAGTTCCGTCCGCCCACTGTCACAGAGGACACGTTAAAATCCACACGGTCTCCGGCTCCACACGGGACTGTGGTGTGTGTTTGTTTCCACTGCGGATAAACTAGTCCACTGTGATGTCTGCGCACAGTGCAGCAGAGATCCGGTGAAGCGAGTTCCACGCAGATCTGTGGCTCAGCATCGCACACAAACACACTCTACTTTTAAAGCGGAAGTGTGCGTAATACTCATCGCCCCACCTTTTATGTGAGCTCCACACCTCCAGGAAACTTAAACACACTTGAAACACAAAGGTGTTCATCACACTCTTCTTCTTCTTCTTCTTCTTCTTCTACTAATTATTATTATTATTATTATTATTATTATTATTATTATTATTATTATTATTATTATTATTATGGACCAAACCCACACTCAAAGGTCCCTCTCACACACACCACACACACAGTGAGTGGGAAGGGCCTTTGCAATGGGGGCAAAGGACCCTTTTGAAATTGTAATGTTTTTTATTATTTTTCAACTGCCACTTTAAACTGAAATTTGACCCCCTAAACATCTTCAAAAACTCACCAAATTTGGCACGCATGTCAAGTCTGGCAAAAAAAATTTATAAAATGCAAAACATTACATCCAACATCCCATAATACGCTCTCCAGAGCCTCGTAAAAAAAAAGCCTCTAGTGGCCACTAGGAATGTTGCAGAAACATGAAACCAACACCAAAATGCACTGTAAAAACTAAACAGTGAATCAACTTAAAAAATGTCCTTCAACAGGTCACAGATTAAAAAAAATTAGTTGAGTGAACCAAATTAAATTATGTTAAAGGTCGTATAATGTAGTTTCATTTGTTCACTCAACTGATTTTTTTTTTTGTGTGACCTATTGAAGGACATTTTTTAAAAAGTTGATTCAGTGTTTTACTTTTTACAGTGCGTGCGTCTCATCAAGTCCGACAAATCACGTGCTGGTACTTGTGACTTATCTCCAACAGGAAAATTGCAATTTGCCTTTCAATGTAAAACGCGGACACAGCTACTTCTAGTAGGGCATGCATAAACACATGAAACCAGTGCCAAAAGTTCTGTCTCATCAAGCCTGAAAAATCACACGCTCATGGCTCTGACTTTTGTCCTAAAGAAAGTTTGCAATTTGCTTTTGAATGCAAACTCTCCAAAAATTTCTCTTACTATTCTTATCCTAGAGATGTGCCACTGGCTTGATAGTATAGAGAATTAGCTGATCAGAAAAAGTTATTCACAACTTTGTGATTAGTATCGTAGTTTTTTTCGTAATAAGCCCTCAAAGTTACGAATTTTGACAGAAAAATTCATTTTCCACTTTTGCCCAACATATTATATACAGTTATATATTGTCACATTCGCTAGACCCTCCAGAGTTGTGTTGTTCAAAAATTTTCTGATAAAATGTACGGTTATTGAATAATCGCAATTTATGTTTTTGCTCTTTTGTCACAAAGAGTCGTGTCTCAGAACAGTCTCTGATTTCATTTCAAAAAGTTTGCAGAAAAGTCTTAATAACTACCCCATTTCTTAGGGTTAAGTAACAAATTATGTATCACAATGGTAGGAAAAATGGTTTTCTTTCAGAAACTGTTCACATTTTCCTCTTAAAGTGTTTACTTTTTGATCTATGATGCTCCAAGTGCAAGAAGTGGTGATTTTCCTCCCATAAACTTCACTGTTAAATTTCTCCCACTGACATGTTTGACCAACTCTTACTTCGTACAGTCACTACTTATTAAATCCTGACTTTTCTTCAGCATATCTTATATCAATGTGTTCCCACAAACCTCCCCTGTTCTCACAAGCAGGAATTTTTCAGATAGGATGTACGATTTTTGATTTACTGTATAGCCATTTGTTCGACAGTTACTGTCTCAGTGATTTCAGCTCAACTGACTCTTGTGTGTAATCAGACCCGGCTGTAGAAACAAATGAGAGGGGGGGCATTACATTTTTTCAGTGGGGCACACTTTTCCAAACCCTTTTTTTTTTTTTACTGCTTCAGGCTTAACGGCAGCTCCATGGCCACTCACACGGTAGTGACAGAGGTGGGAAGTAACTAAATATAAGTACTTCATTACTGTACTTAAGTAGACTTTTTAGGTATCTGTACTTGACTTGAGTTTTTATTTTTCTGGCAACTTTTTACTTTTACTCCCTCCATTTTTGCATAAATATCTGTACTTTATACTAGTTACATTCACAGAATAGGCTCATTACTTTTTCAAACTAAAAGGA
>JAQQZY010000003.1:5025637-5037855 GCA_030068375.1 Ostorhinchus rueppellii | reverse complement strand
TGTACACAGACAGACAGACAGACAGACAGACAGACAGATAAACGCCGGCAAAAACATAACCTCCTTGGCGGAGGTAATTATTCACCTACTGTACATGTTTGTTTAATGATTAGTCCAGCCTAACCTGGAATATATCCGGCAGTTTGCGGAGCCGGGAGCCTTTGGAGAGCAGCAGAGATGGTGGCCCTTGGCCGGTCACATGGTACACGTACAGCTTGAACCAGATGGAGCTCACCTCAGGGATGGCCGGGCCAATGTGCTGCAGGGAAAAGCAAACACACAAGTGTAAACATACAGGAGCAGAGCTAATGCCTGAATACACACAGATATCTGCATGTCTTTCTCCCTCATTTGCAACACATGTAAACACTTGAAAGACATAAAAAATAATTTTAGAGAAGGGAATCATAGCTGCGGTGTTCTTATGTCTATGGACTAGAAACTGAAGCTGCTATTAAAGATGCGAGTGAAAGGCAGAGAAAACAAATCAGCGACTTCCACTTCACTGAGTCCCAGCAGTCTGAGAATAAACAGCAGCGTGAACAGCACAACAAGAGTTTAACTTCTTTCCCGCTGTCTCTCTGAGCTCAGCTAGAAAACTGGAGTGTGGCCAGGCGGAGGAATTACTCTCAAGCTTCTCTTGTCCCTCCTCTCTCTCCCTCTCTTTGTGTAATCTCGTTGTCGGGGGCAACTGCAGGCTGAGCATTCACATAAAGTCACAAATCACATTGGGCACACAAGTGTGTACACAGAACAATAGGGTAAATGCAACCAAACAGAGCACAAGCAAACACATGAGACTGAAACAATAGCGTCCTCTGCTCTCCGACACTCCATACCTGAGGCGTGCAACTGCTGATGGGTCTGATCTCGTTGCTCAGTGGCGCCATTGAGACCAACAGCTTGTAGTTTTTGTTGAGGACTCGGCTGCAAGTTGCCTGATCCAGACCAAGCAAACTCTCACATCGCAGCATGTCTAAGGGGAAACCTAGAGGGGACAGAGAGAGGAGGCATGGTCAGAATTCATGTGCAAAATTGTTTCTTGGCTGATACAAGTGATTGGGCAGGTACGCGTGTAGGCTGCATGGTTGTGATGTTTGTGATGACTGAAGAAACAAGAACAACTGAACGGACTTTTCTATTTCAGTAGCCTAGGAAACAAGTCAAAGAAATAAAGTTTAAAGCTGCAGGAGGTGATAATTAGGGATGCACTGATTCACATTTTTTCACTTCTGATCCAAACCCGATACCCGAATTTGGATATCTGCCAACACCAATACTATTTCAATACCAGACCTCTGCTTTGTTCTAATATTATCATTATAACTACTGGTGATTTTGAATGAAGCAGTACTAAACTCCTCTCTATGGGCAAGTATGTAAGTAAATATGTACGAATGTATGCACGTATGTCCCAAAAGGCAACTTGAGGCACATATAAGGTCAGAAAAAAAGGATATGCTGTTAACAGGAAAAAAAAACCATCCTGAAAGCAAATATGCAACTGTAAGGGTTTCAAATTGGCTCTCAATATTTGTTAAATCCAAGACAGACACACATAAAGGATAAGCTCCAAATAAAACACAAAGGGTTGCTTCATCTGATCAGCAGTAATCAGTGGTGTTTCTAGTATAAAATATTTCCACACAGCAGACATGTTGTGACCAAAAGTCGGTTAGTCACAGTGCTGGTCAATCTTCGCCTGCCAGCTGGCTGCAAACTGTGGAATGGATTTCCTGAACGGAGGCATATCTCATTACACTGCGTCTCATTGAGACATGCCTCCATTCAGAAAATCCATTCCACATTTTGCAGCCAGCTAGCAGAGCAGATTTAAAATTTCCAATCCCCAAATTACGTTGGTAGCAGAACCAGATATCGATGCTGGATTGGACCCATCCCTAATGACAATCAGGACTTCCTTTTGCATCTTTCTTCATTCAAATCAAAAGATTTAACACAAACATAGGTGACCTAATTTTGATTCATGCCACTGTAAAAAGTGAAGCCAAAATATCACAGTGAAGGGGGCTGCCATGTTGCTTCTGGGTCAAGCCATGAAGTGGAAGAGTAGAGTTGCATCTGAAGAAATATTTGCCATTAATAATCATTATATTATCAGAGCTGTTTTTGAATGTTCTACCTGCTTGGATTTGTCATGTTCTGACCATAAAGAAAACTTTAAAACCACAGATCCACCGTCTCACTTCTTTTACAAAACATTTAAACCTCAAAAACTTCAATTAACCCACAGAACATAAAATCAGCCTTCAAACTGGGGAGAAATACTAATTTAAAATTTACTGTGATAATTATTGATATTGACTAATATTCATTGTGAGAAAATTTTGGCCCTCAACCTCAATGTGATGAAATGTCATTGTTGCCAAATGATGCCAAAATATTCTGGCACACTGAAGCTTAAGTACCCCGTGATACGAAGGTATAAAGCGCTCTGTGGTGAACTCTGAAATGTAGTTTTCACCATGGGAGCAATCCCTTAGTGTCTCTGCTGTATATTCAGTGCAGCATGTTGCAAATCAGGGCTGCCTCGCAGGGTAATGGGATTTGGGCTGCAGAACTGCTCTGTGCGTTCCCATGAGACGTAAGAGTGACAGTGGTTGGTAGTAATGGCAGCCATCAAAAGTGGTTTCCCAGCCACTGTAGAAGGACAGATTGACATGAAAACATGGAGGAGGACAATGAAATTGTACATACAGAGGAAGAGAAAGTAGCCACTCTTGTTTGTGTGAAACTGATATGTGTTAAGGTAAAATATGGTTATATTAAACGGTCTCTCAACTGACTGTATGACTGTACTGTGATATATACCGACCCTGGATATAATCAGTTAATAACTTGTTTGAAGAGCAGAGGTCCACATTAATCACCAACAGAAGATGCATTGTTAACGTATACGTTTACGTATTTGTAAATAAAAGTTCTTCTTAAAGTACGAGTCTCAATCTGCTATTCCTGTGTCCAGAGGTGTTTAGAAAAGCTGATGAAAAAAAAAAAAGCATGACTGATACAGAACTGACTAAAACTAATTAAATACACAGCATTCAAACAATGTAATACTTAGTGACATCTACAGGTAAAATTTCAGATTAAAACAACTTAAATACACTCCCACCTTCTCCTACAGTGGCTGTAAAACATGCACTGGGCTTTTAAGTTCTGGGGATATTAATTTTGATCCAGACTCAAATGTAAGTCACAGTACTGTACCTCAATGGTGGATTTCACTTGTTAAACTGAAAAAAGGATGTCCTTTCTGAGCAACAGAAGAAGCACGGTGACACAATATGGAGAATATGATGGAAATATTCTCCCTCGTGTCTCATTCTAAGGCAATGACAATGTGGTTCTCAATTTCATATGATGATGGACATTTAAAATTATTTTATGTAAGGCACTTTGAACTCCTTGTATAAGTTGCTATAAATATACATTGTCCTCACATTTAAGTTGAGAACTATGTTATAAGGCCATACTGCTATAATTGGAAGCTGTGACAGAGTGAGGCTAAGAGTCTGATTGTTGAGAATTATCAAAGCTGAGCTGAAAACATGCTCTTCTCTTCCTAACTGAGTGATCATGAGCATCGCCACTAGACTTCAGTATTATTTCACCAGTGGGCTCTCACTGCTCTCACCACTCCACAGGAGCCTGGAGCAGCTGAAGATGACTGAGAGACAAGACAATGAGAAGTGAGGCGCTCAGCCAAACCAAACAAACAGCATCTGGTAACACAACCGTATTTACATGCAAACTCAGATGAGCTTTGTTACTCTTTTCTGCTCCTCCTGGATACACCAACAGTACAATCCAGCTACACTGTGGATTTATAGCCTCTGTTTACAGAAATACAATATGTGGCCACATCTTTAAAAAAAAAAAAAAGAAGAAGAAGAAGAAGAAGAAGAACATTTAAACAAGTCAACGCAACATATTTGATCAGCAGACACTTCTTTCACTGCTTTTAGTTTCCAGTGTTATCTGAAACTTTTACTTGAAAATAACTGAACTACATTATTTCTTATTGATTTTGTGACACCTAAGAGTTGATTGTAGGATTAGAAGTGGAGTCGTATACACTGATTTGTCTCCAATTACAGCTCCTCTTACAGCTCACCTGTGCAATGCTGGAAAATGAAGATAAAATGGTGGCAAAAACAGCTGTTGATTTGCTGCAGATTAGCCGGATTCAAAGAAATACAATTACAGGCTATAAGTCTAGTTATGAGACCAAATAAAAAGGCTGCGATAATATGTGTCTCATATCAAGGTTTGTTACTCTCCTAAAATAAGTCACATTTGGTTGATATGCCAGCATGGCTTCAGGTTCAGGCCTTCAGCCCCTTTACTTTAAAAAACATCAACACACTCAAATATAATCTTAGAGATGGGAATTTAAAATTAATTACATAAACAAATCTCAATACAGAGCGGGAGTCTCCTTTCTACTGATTTTTTAGTATACATAATATTATTCAATGGAATGATCAATACTGACAGCTCTGAATTATACACACTGTCACACGTCAACAGTACTTATACAATGACTGGATTACAGAATATTCTGTGTGCACTCACCTATATTTGGGATATCTGGTCCCTGGTCCTGAGTGAGTTCTTTGTTGTAGCGCAGAAAGAGGATGGTGTTCTTGAGGGTCAGAGCATGGTCAAAGTAACGCTGGGCTTCACCCTCTGCCGTACTTTCCACCTAGAAGGTGACAAACAAGGAAAATAGAGTGTTTGTGAGTATTCTGAGTACACACTTCCAGCACTGAATCATTTGGTGCATCGCTGTAATGAAACTGTTCACATCAGGATTGTGCTGGAAATTTCACACAAAAAAACAAACAAAAGAAACCCCACCATAAATCTGTATTTTACGACTCACCTTCTCCAGTTCAGCCAGGAAGCTGTCCAGTGTCTCGTCAGACAGCTTTCCCACTTCAAACATGGTCACTGCATGACTCTTCAGGTTCTGGGGAAAACAACACAAAGAAACCAAGATATTTTGCAGTTAATAAAGTATCTTCTATATGATCCCGACACTGCGCATATGCATGAACATGTTTATTTGTATTGGAATGAAGGTAAAGATCAAGGCCTTCAGGGGCTAAGAGCAAAGGCCTCCAAACCAAGATTCACGTTATTTTCTTTCATTGTTTTTCATGAAACAGCAAGTTTTGAGCAGACTACTACTGCATCTCCCTGTCCTTGACATGTAGTTGTTAGTTGTAGACATCTGTGTGTCTGGTGTCAAGAAATTGTTACTTCATCATATTCTTAACTCTTCTGACCTCCAACTGCTTTGAGACTGGGGGGGGTTAAGGGGATCAAAATCAAAGACTACCATTTTTTGACCAAAAACCATCTGTTTGATCCACATCATGATCCTTAAGATATTTCAGACTTGCAAATTACATTCAGATAAAACTGACGATATGTGAAAGTCTGGCCCAAATGAGGTATGTCTGACGATGTCATGAGTCCAGAAGAAGGCCTGCTGGGTGTCCTGCTTGTGTCCTCATCATCTATCATTAGCAAAATTATGAATTAGGAACAATAATTTATCACCAAATGTCCTGTTCCCTCAATCTATCACAAAGCTATCCTATTAGCTACAACATCCTTCATCACAATATACATCACTTAAATTCAGTTTCTTATGCATTTTGTTTGCAGCGCATTTTACAGGACATCTAATCACAGTAAAGATTTTAACAAGTAGTTTTACACAAAGCACAGAGAGTCTAGTGATATTCCCACAGATGTAACCTTGAAATAAAGTCCCAGGCCCTCTGTATTTTTGAGACTAAGAGACAAAGAGAAGACAGAGTACAAATACAGCTGATTCTGCGATAACAGCAAGCTCTCCAAAAAGTGATCTTGACAACTGACTAAGAGGCTGATCTAAGCACCATCAAAGTAATGTCTCCTCATATTTTTCATCCTGGTACTGACCGGAGACAGGTTGCCCATCATGAGGAAGGCTGTCAGGGTGGAGTCAAAAAGGAAAGCAATCCTTTTGGTGGGTGCAGCAGGGATGCTTAGGCTGCTGACGCTGGCTGTGTCTGCTACAGAAGACAAAGGGAGAAACACAAACAACACTTAAAACATATATTCAGGACATTAAACACAGCTTTACTGTATACAGTACTATAGTATCTGGTATCTGTAGATCTAATATTGTATAGCTGTATACAGTAATAGATCTAACATTGTCTAATAATAAAGAGTAGACAATAAACTGCGTGACTGTACATTTCATTTCCCCATATTCATCTGCCTTATATGTTAACTGTCTTGATTCTTAATGTTTTAATTACCTTTTATTCTTTTAATCACAACTATTGTTTTATGTTTTAGAAAGCTTCGTGTCACAGTTGGTCATTGGGTCTAATTGTTTCCTGAATTTTGATTTCATTGTTTTATCAACAGTGATTGTTGCTGTTCACTGCTGCATGTAACTGAAGTTTTCTCAATATAATTTGCAATTAAAGAAAGGCTGATTAAAACAAAGAATACAGAACCTCTTCTTAGACAAATCTTAAATCATTAAAGAGTGCTTGATGCTTTTTTGAAAGCAAAACTTCCATAATAACCTGTTTGTTTTCTGAGAAATCCAACAGAGCCAGCCTAACATGAATAATAACTGAAAGTGGAGGTAAAATTAGACCACTTTTGACAAACACCTATAAATCTGAGAATGACTTTCAGACGTACGATTGATCCTTCTTGGGGATTAATTAGCACTGCTGTTTCTAAACTTCTGGACAAAAAACACACACACACACAAAGTATGGGCATTTGAGTCTCTCTCTGTGTGTGTGTGTGTGTGTGTGTGTGTGTGTGTGTGTGTGTGTGTGTGTGTGTGTGTGTGTGTGTGTGTGTGTTCCAAGTGAGACAGACGGACCTTGGTCTTCCAGGCTGGTGGTGTCTGTGTCGGTAGCGGACGACCCTCCCTCCATCACAGGACTCCCCTGTTCCCATGACAGCAGCATCTTCTGAGGGTCCATGGTGCTCCTAACACACAGGACCAAAAAATTGGGTTTTTTTAACTTGTTTTTCAAAACGTCATAGTCTTAGCTTTACAGCAATTATTTTTCAGTTGGATGATACTTCACTTTGTACAACGTGACATGAATATAGCAGTGATTTTTACTTGTTATACTTCACCTATAATGAGCCGTACTCTCAAGGACTATGTGATACAGAAATAAATAAATGAAATTGGTGAGCTATATTTTTCTGCCATAGTTCAAGCATCACTATTCCATCTTTACATTTTACACATCAATATTAATGTTGTACATATATTAACTTTTGCTACCAATAACACCAACAGTTCTACTGTCAAATGACTATAGTATGTTTAGTTTTGATATTTTGATCATATTCACATAGTAGACCTATGCAGCTTTGGAAATAATTCATTTTCTACTGTCAATAGTTAAAAGTCATGATCTGACAATACATACATAAAGCAATCACTTTAAAATTTGGTAAAGAAATAAACTGCTTTGACACTAATGATATTTTTTTTTTAAATTCTCAATGACAAGCACCAGTTAAATTAGGCACAGTTGATGATGGAAAATAATTAACATTACAAGAACAAGGTCTTTTTATAGACCATTAGTTCATTAAACTGACAGAAAATGTACAATCTTATGATACGGTAATCATGGTTATCTGGATGACAGGTTTTGTATGACTCAAATTTTACATTTATGCATGAACAGAGTAATTTTTGAAAATAGGCAGATGTGTTCATTTCTGATGTTAAAAATGAAAGACTGAAGGACATAAAGAAACACAAACACTCAGATGGGAGTTCCTTTGGTACATACTTGAGCCTGTTGACAGAGGGGGCGTTCTTCCAGGTCGGGTGGAGCTGGTCTGAGCTGAACACCTGACCTTTCTTTACAGCAAAGCCGAGTCGGCAATACATGGACACAGCATTCTGATAAAACACAAAACGAACAGTCAAAATCTTTGGCTTAAAACTTTTCATTGTGCTTTTTCAGTGAAAGAAACTGAAATCACAAGCTGTGCAGCTGACATCTGACAGAACTCCATAGCAACTGTGTGAAAATTTGACTCAATTCATTTCTACATGTAATTAAGTCATCTGTTATTTAAAAACTTGAAGTTTCTGAAAGACTTAAATGGTTTGAAGTGATTGTCGAGTACCATTTTGCAGCTCAGGATGATTTTAGACTTTATATCAGAAATCTGTAGCTCTTTCAGACTCATAATCCGCATGTTATTAGTCCAATATTTTATTTGTTTAACTCCACCACAAGTCAGTAAGAAATATTATACATCTATCTGAATACTTTTGGTTCAAAGCAGTAAGTGTTATGCCTGGTGTTTCCAAATGAATAAAAGGTAACACTATGCATTTTCTACTTGATAGTTATCTGGCTTTTTCATAATTTCCATAATTTAGTTATCAGCTTACATCACTGTTACATTTTTCAGTCAGATAGTATAGTGACTTGTGGTGGGCCTAGTTACTTTCTGCACCTTTTTGCCCTTGAGTTACAAGCTGAGTTCAGCTCTTAGCCAGCCTCTTATCATATCAAAAGAAGCACAGCGGGGAAATTTTTTCCCCCCTACGCAGCTCAGGCAATAAGGTAGTCATTACAAGAAGAAAAGTTCAAACCATGATGTGAAAAGTTCTGGATAAATGAGTCCTCTCAGACATCTCAATAATCTCTGAAGTTACAGTCACTGCCCTCTGCGACTTATCTTGAAGTACTGCTTTTCACTGTCTTGTCAGTGTGAGATGACACTAAGGGCCGGAGAAGTTCAGTTCTTCACTACAGAGCTCAAAACCAGAAAATGGAATTTGGCTTTGACAGGCAGTGAATGGGAAACAATGGAAAACTAGGTCAAGCCCACACACCCATTCAACTGGGCTGGTCCTGCACACCGCACTGGTCGTGTTGGGGAGGATAATGGGTCTAGTCCATGCATTACTGTCTAATATATTTCTGGATGAGTGAAATTGTGTCTATGTATTAGAGATTGACTGATGGTGGAGTACAGCAGTAGTCATTACAAGTTAGTGATGTACATATCCATCACTAACACACACACACACACACACACACACACATACATATACATATATATAGTCTTACACCATTCAGCTGACTAAAATGTATTCAGTTCCCACAATCAGCAAGAGACAAACATCGAAATATCAAATATTCTCCCGTGCAGTGATTCTACCAGTGTTCACAGGTTTGTTTTCCTGTTTTCTGAACTTCACTGCAGAGACTAGTGTCTTCCCCACCTGAGTCACTTGTTGGCTGTGGAAATTCATAGTTGTCCTCTAAGAAAATGTCATGTTATATGACTTAAATCTATGTACGTGTTCTCCCATAACTACTGATTTTTTCCTCCCGTTTTTGGAAATTTCATACTTTCTTTTTTCCCTTTTTAGAAAATCTTTAAAAAAGACAAAAGAAAGAAAAGAAAAGAAAAGAAAAGAAAAGAAAAGAAAAGAAAAGAAAAGAAAAGAAAAGAAAAGAAGGGCTTTGGGGTTCTTTGTTGTGTTATTGAGGCACAAATAGAATGTTTTGCTGGACTTTGTTGGAAGATATTACATGATGATGATGGAGAGCTATGGTAGACCACGAAAGTTTTCTTGATCACATCCCAAAGATCCTCAATGGGGTTCAGGTCTGGACTCTGTGGAGGCAAATCTATATGCGTCTCATGCCCCTGAACTGCCATATCACAATATGATCCTGATGAATCATGGTAGTGTCATCTTGGAATACATTTTTCTGTTCAGGGAAGAAAAAAATCCACTGATGTTTAGATCTGTTCATTTAGTATATTCATTCAGCTAAATGAGTTCAACTGAACCTGAACTAATTTTTTAGACACGCTGTGAACCAAGACCTGACCAACCGAATGAACCCTAGGTCCTAAGACTGCCCTGACTGGCTTGTCCTGTCGGTACTAGGCATAATGGGTAATCAATTCATCCACCTCTCTTCTCACGCTGGAATAGGCTCAATCTGGACTCATCAAACCACATGACCTTTTTCCATTGAATCACAGTCCAATCTTTATGCTCTCCATCAAACTGATGATTGTTTAAGAAAGAAGAAACTACTTCAATTACAGTTAAATAATGTATCAGTTGCTGCAGTAAATATCCAATGGAAAGATCTCCAATGGAGAAATTTTTGGTTGAAAGTGTTAACAGCCAAGGAGCTTAAAGTAAAAAAAAAAAAAATGTATAAAGAAGACCAACTGAGGACCACGATCCTAGTTTGTGTTCTAAACAAAACCCTCATTAAAACTGCCATGCTAAAACACTAAACACTAAAACATTGCATGGACAAAAAAAAAATGTTGCACATGCAATATTTGACTGCACCACCTTTGGTTTAGATTACAGGAAGCATTCACTGTGACATCTTTTTGCCACATAATGCTCATGTAGTGTTACAATAATGTTCATAATATTTTTCCCATCAATAGATACATTCATTTCTGATTACTGATGATGGAGAATTAGTCCACTGTATCAAGTCTTTAAATTAGAGTCTGGACTTTATGGAGGTGTGAAAATCAAGTTTCATTCTCCCTGAACCATTCTGACACACATCTGATGATCCTGATCAATCCACTATCCAATCTTTTGGATGTTAAAGAAATGAGAGGACACTTACTGCATCAGTAAAATGAAGTTAAATGAACAGCCTGGCCAAAAAAAACCTGCCTGGATTTAACTAAGCAAATACTTCCAATCCTTCCATCGGTAAATACTGCAGTGGTTAATAATGTTTCAGCTGGAACAGGTTATTTAACTCCAACTGAAGCAGTAAGTGTCCTCTCTTGTCTTTAACATCTAAAAGATTGGACAATGCCAGGATTGATCAGGATCATCAGGTATGTGACAGAATGGTTCAAGGAGAATGAGACATCACTTTCACACATAGTTTAGCCTCCATAGAGTTCAGACTCTAATTTGGGATGTGATGAAGACTTGATGCAGCAGTCTCATTCTCCATCACCAATAATTAAAAACAATGCAACTATGGATGGAGAAAATATTATAAACCTTATTGTGACACAGTATAAGCATATGTGACAAAAAAAATGTCGCAGTGAAGGTCTCCTGTCATCAAAACCAAAGGTGGTGCAGTGGAACATTGCATGTGTGACTTTTTTTTTTTAGCCGGGAAGTGTATTACTGTAATAAAATGATGTGATATATGTTAAGGTACAAATTGGCAGCACCTTAACTGAATAAAAGCATACCTTTGGACAGCAAAAAGGAATTATAAGGCAAGAGAAAACAAATATTACTGAAATATGGTTTTAATCTCTTAGATTTGAAGCCAACCTCACTTCCTCATTTTCACAAGAAAAAAAACAAAACAAGCACAGTATTTGTTCTTCTTCTTCTTCCACAACCTCACCATGTGCTTCAAAGCAGATGCAAAAAGCACATTTGAAAATCTCTGTGAGACTGCAGTGTAGGCAGAGAAAATTACCTCCCAGTTTTGTCAATGTCAATTTAGAAAGCAGGGCTATAATATTTCTAAGTTCTACAATTTTCTATCCTCGAGTGAAAAGTGGCATTTTAATTCATGCATTATGTGAAGTCTGTCATTCTTCTGCAAAGTGAGTACCTACCTTCACCAAGTCCAAGTCGATCTCCAACACATTCGCCAGCTGAGAGGCACAGAAGGAGAGAGAATCAGGAAGAAAAGAAATGGATTGAAATATTCTTCAAAAAACATGGACATGCACAGATATGTAGAATGAACGTAGAAGGACAAGGAAAATAAAAACACATTTCTACAGCCTACCTCTGCTACATTTGTCTGCTCATCAATGGAAACGAAGATTTTGTAGAGAAGCGTTTCAAAATAATCACCCTGGACTCGGTTCATGACAAAGCCTTCCAGCGGAGGCACTGAAAGATGCAAACAGTGATGAACAACACATAATTCAGAATCAGAATAATTTATTAATCCCAGGGGGGAATTATTGGGTGTTACAGTCGTTCCATTCAAGTAGAATAAAAAATAGCAGGAAAGCAATGATCAATACACAAAAGAAAAAAATGATTTTTATATGTATACACACACATATACATATATATATATATATATGTATATGTATATGTGTATATATATATATGTATATGTATATGTGTATATATA
>JAQQZY010000003.1:5007597-5020097 GCA_030068375.1 Ostorhinchus rueppellii | reverse complement strand
ATTTCCTATGTTTGTCTGATCTTGCCAATAAGGTGCGCTGTATTACAGGAATCAAAAGTGTGTTTGAGGGACAGTTGGACAACATGTGTTACATCCTTAACATGAGACAATATGGGATGACAAAATGTACTGGAAACTCACTTAGAACCACATTGTACTCCATTGATCCAGCTAGCTGAGGACCAGAGTCTATCATCTTATCGATAGCTTTCTTCTCCGCTGGAGAACAGATCTGCAATTTCACACAGCAGACAGACCACATTAGAAACTGTTTAGCAGTATCTCCAGTAATACCAGTACTTGAAGGTTTTTGGGATGCATTTGCATTTGAGAAATGTGTGGATTTAGTGGCTGTTCTCCAATGTTCATTGTATTTCTCCTGGAAGGTAGAGAAACTGTTGGGAACTTGGCAGGTATTTATTTTTAGTCAGGTAAGATCTCCACATGCCATGCAAGGGCTCATGGGATGAGGAGTGGTAGCTTGGCAGGTAAGGTGTATGAATGTCAATGAACACTCAGGATAAAACAAAAAACAAAGTAACACATACCCTCCTCTGATTCAACTTGTACATCATTAAATGTATATTTTGCTTCTTCACCCATCCTAAAACCCTATGATATGCATTTCTTCTCCCTTTAGTCTAATGTTACCAAAATGATTGATGTCAACATCCATCCTTTGATGAATAAATTCAAAATATGGAGAAGGGAAGAAAAGACAACCCCATGTCTCACCCTAATGTCGTCCTCAGTGATGTAGCCTGTCTGTGCCACCCACCACGGCTCCACAGAGATTTCCACAGGCTTGGTCGGTAGCAGGTCCCGCGCTGATTTCCTACGGAAAAATTTCTGAAGGAAGACATAAAAATAGGAAAGAGATAAGGTTATCTGGAGAGAGTAAAACCTCCATGTGCAAATCATTACATCTAAAATATAAGATGGTTACAGTCTAAGATGAGTGTTGTGTATATTGTAAGTATTTTACTTGTACTAAAAACTGTTGACAGTGAATACAGATACAAATAAACTTTATAACTCCATAGGTAGAAAAACGTGTCCTTTAAATCAACTAATTAAAACAAGTAATTACTGAAGCATTTACAGAATATTCAGCCTATCTTAAAACAAAATACATCAAGTACGAAATGAGATAATAAAACCTTAAAACATTAGGAGACTAGAACACACAATAGCATCATAAAATTAATAATTAAATCAGCCTTTAGCAAGGTTTTAAAAGTGAAGAGATGAAGTTTGCAGCCTAGACCTTATTAAAATCACTGATGGTATTTCTGTTCCCACTGTTATTGAGGAACATCTTAATTTATTGTGGTGCAAGTTACATATGTGTGTGTATACCTGTATGTATGTCTGATGATGTATAATGCTAAAATGTAAAAAGTCAATAGACATATTGTAGAAAACAATAAACCAACAGGCAGCCAGTGTTGACGCCAAGAGTGGAAGGAGGTGTTTATGTTTCCAGGAACAAGTTAAAATCCTCGCACCAGAATTTTGGATGAGCTGGATATGTGAGGGATTGTTCTCTACTGCCAGAGAGCAGCAAATTATAGCAATCAAGGCAACCAGTTATGAGAGTGTGAATGACTGTTTCCAGGTTCTTATGCAGAGAAACGAACTGATTTTTAAATGTTTCAGAGGTGATAAAAGCCAGATTGAACATTAGATTAAATATGTTTATCTAAGCTGAGGTTGCTGTTGATGATTACACTGAAATTTCTGCCTTCCAGACAACCTGAAAGACATAGTGAACCAAGGCTGTTAGGCATATATTCCTTCCAAAATGTCTGCTTGTTGGTTGATATTCATTACATGAAAAAATAATGACTTTTAATGAATATTCCAGAGCTAAAGACAGAATCCTACAGGTCTAATCTATGAGGGTTAATTACTGTAGACATAGCATTGGAAATAATTATTGGATCACAGTGAGGGGGCGTTGAAATGTATTCTCTCCCTCTTTCTTTCTAGATCTTGGTAGAGTCAGACTGCATTGTCTTCTTTAGGCTGTGATGAAAAACACAGTTTAACTGATTCCAAGTCTTTGAGTAGAGATTCAATGCCCTTTTCATGATTGTCCATTTCACTTTTTATGTAACAGATGGGCATAGTAATAGCGTATGAAAAAGCACTTGGTCATCTAGTGTGAAATTTGGAAATGTTACTATTTGAATATTATGCTTCATTACACATGATTTAATGAATACCTTTTGTTATCATCAGGTTTTATCATGTCTATTGATCATGTCTACTGACATCATGTACATTTCTGTAAATATTTAAACACTTTGGTGAATTTTAAACAAAATCCCCAATGCTGAAACATTGTTGAGTTGAACTGCTACAGAAAATTACAGGTGATCCGATAGTTATTTCCAATAATGAGTAATATGTACAATATAAATATAAAAGACTGTTGCAGAAACATGTCTCACTTTGGAGGATCTGCACTGATTCATCAGGTCAATGTACTGATTTCGCCCAATGCCAAGCAGCCTCAGACCTGTGGGACAACAGGAACACAAGTCAGTAAGTGAAGCTCAATCATGCCTCAGTAACTCACAATGAACTTGTAATAGCCACCACAGTAAATAAATCTGGCTGCAGTACAGCTGGAAAAGTGTATAAGGCATTTTTCAATTACAGCCGCTGAGGCTTTGCAGAAAAAAAAAAAAAAAAGGGGAAGGGGAGGAAGGAAGGAAGAATTATAGCAAAAGACCAAGTTTGCAAATTACTTTGCCTGGCCATTTCATACTTTACATTGGAAAGCTGTGAAAGCAAAAGAGGTAAGAGTGACTCATCAAAACCACACACCTTCATTGAAAAACAATCTCTCCGACATGTACTTAAGCATAACAAATCCATCTAATAACACACACCAATCTCAGAAAATAATAGGAGTATGCATGTCCATGCATTTTTATCCACAATTCAATTCCAAGCTGGTATTGTCGTTATGCAAAGAAGGTCATGTATCAAAAGTTTTACACTCGGTATCTTGTAAAAGTATGCAAAGGTTGTCCCTAAATCCCACCTTGTCCACCATAAACTGTGTCCCTCCCTTGCTGTATAGGCCAGAAAAGGGCACAGCGAAATGTGCTAGAACGGCTGCCAATGCAGGCAGGGAGTAGAAGGGGATGTATGTCAGCTTCGCACATGCGCATCCTGCTGTTTCAGCGAGACGCAGACAAACATCCACCTACAGAAAACTCTTCTCACACACATTTGCTGCCTCTCCATCCACCCACTTCTGCATGACATGCTCACAAACCTCCTCCAGGGATATTAGAGGAGAGAAGTCCCTCTGAGCACGGCTCCGACAGCCTGCTGGCAGCCTTCTGTCTCCACAGCATGAAGGTCCTGAGCAGCCAGGACTCACTCACTCACAGACCAATGCCAAAGCTTATTTCACTGCACTACAGAAAGTCAAACAACTCCACTGATAACCTGCACTTCATTTTCAGTGTTGACATGATCTCTGTTGTGTTTTGCCAAAATTTTCACTGTAAACTACATTTTTATGACGCAATGGCATCAGGACTTTGATTCACCATGAAACAGGATTGAAATCAAAGCCAAACCCACTTGCAATGTGTTTTAAGTTGTTTATACAGGCACAAAAAAATGAATGGTTTTCATTTATGCTGCTAGTCTCTGTGACAGTACGTAATTATCATAAGGCAGTAACACAAGGGTATGATCTGCATGTAATTTGAGAGCTGAAGGAAATTCATGCCTTCATTATTTAGACAAAATAAATGAAGAATCAAATACGAAGTACTCATACCTTTCTAAATGGAAACTTACACAGGTGCCAATCTTTATTTAGGCCATAATCACATGGCAGCCACTTCCCTCTGACGTCACACTCAGGGTGTGTGGAAAAAAACCGCTGTGTTCATGTCTTAGAAATACAGAATCTAAAAAACTGTCAGAATATTGCTCCTTACCAATTGATCAACAACTGAAAAAATAGAGATAATGAAAATCCAGAGGAAAAAATCCATCTGTCTTTCTGTCCTCTCACTTGATCAAGTGTTTGGAGGACACTTTTGTGTTGGATGTAATCTATATGAACATTACACAAGGCCTATGTGTTGCATAATGTTACTGACTGTCAGAACATCTTTGAGTCAGGTGAGAAGACAGAGAGGTGGGTACATGTATATTGCATGTTTGATCCTCCAGTGTTTAACTTTCAAGTTGAAATCGACTGTGTGGTGATATTTCACAATGTCACACTTCTTATTGTATTATCTGATATGATCAAATGGCAATTTTAGCTGGGTAGTGGTTGAATCCCATCATTAGCTGCTGTGTGCATTGGTTCGATGTCCCTCTGGATTTTCACCATCTGCTGTCTTTTTCAGTTATTCATCAAATGGTTAAGAATGATAAGATGAGAAATTGTCAGATTCCTTGTGTTTATATAACTTGAACACAAACATGACATTTATCCTTTAGAAAAAAGCATTCAAGCGTTGCACCCTGAATAAGATGTCAAAGGAAAATGTACATTAGTATAAAAAAGAAAAAAAAATTCATATGTAACATATGAAGCAAAACATCACACATTACACAACATATGAAATCCCTCCAACAATGGTCAAATTCATACAAAAATAACAACCCATTTTACTTGGTCACCTATTTGTGGCTACAACAATTAATGTTAGTTGGAACTGAACAAAATTCATGCAGCCTCACTTCATCTACTACTATGTCTTCTATTGTTTTGAATGAGGGACAACATAGTGACAGAACTTAGAAACCTTTGCTGAAATCACTGAAGTCTGTGAAAACACTGCATTTTTTTAATACACATTATACATCAAAAGGATTTCCTTCCACAGTTTTACAAATGATGCAAAATGTAGAAAAGATACAAAAAGGCAGAAGAAGTGGAAAGACCACAAAGCCGCAATAAAGTAATTTCAACACAGAAACGCAGAGAACAGGAAATCTGAGAATAAAAAAAAAAACTCACAGTCAGCAGCAGTGAAGTTGGGCAAGGAGTCGTAACTCTTCTCACTGTTCATAATATCCTGGAGGTACAAAAAAAAAAAGAAAGGAGAAAAGAGAGTGGGAAAAGAAGCATTAAACTAATTTTTCCTCTCCCCTTTTATGTCCCCTGCCTCTGATTAATAACAGGATTAGCAGATCTGGGCGGCCGTGCTAATTTCTACTCCCCATTTTCATTAAGCGCTTAAAACGGATTATCAGAATATGACATAGCCAATGGCAATTTGGTGTCCACAATTAAAGCTCCATCAAGTTTAGCTTGGCACGGAAAGTGGGCAAAGCCTTTTGTCAGTATAAGCTACAAAAAATGTTTCATCTTCATGTTTTGAGTTAAGTTGTAAGGGCAGACACTGGGCTCAGGAGTTATGAAGAAATGAATATATCTAATAGCTTTATGGAGAAAAACACACATTTACCTATAATCAGTAATAATCAGTAAGTAGAACAGAAAGCTTTTCAGAGGTAACCTTCTCCTCTGTCTACACACACACACACACACACACACACACAGGTTCAGTGTCTGCAATGTAATTGAGGCTGTCAGAAGTCAAGGAGAACTGAGTGGGTCAAAGTCTGTGACAGACTGGTGTTCTGGGAGCCCAGCTGTGCCGGTTCTCAAACAACCAGTGCAGATTTAACAGCAAAAGGAAGCAGTTAGCGCAGACAAAGACCAAACCGGCTGCAGAGCAAACACCACAGACTTTCTGTGGGTGTGTTGGTCCTGGGATCAGCCCACTGTGTTTCTGTGAGCTTGTGCAGTCGGGTTTTCTAGATGCCGACTGACACCTAGTGACTGACACCGAATTTATCAATGCTGGAAAATAAGGATGGGGATCATAAGCAATCTTGACATGTCATATCATAGTAAAAGTTACTATCATGATGAGATAATTGTTTTGTAAATGTAATCTTTTGCTTTGTAAAATATAATCTAATAATTAATAATAATAAAAGTAATAATAATTCAAATTATAAAATGATCAGGGTTTCCAAGGCTTAGGTACTGTCTGTGCTCTGACTGGTGGCCACTGATGTTGTGTGGAGTATGTGAAATCATATTCACTTTCTTCACAATGTTTTTGAGCATTAAGAGTTCCTCAAATGAAAATTAGCTACTTTTGATGACAAAAATATAATTACACAGCATGCTGAATAATTATTATGTTCACAAATTATATGTACATAATAATTATTAAAGGCTTGAGCTGATAATCAAATGAACACTCAAAAAGCTGCTTGCAGACAAAACTTGCCAAAGAAGTCTGCTGAGAACCAGCTGCAATCAGGTCATTCAGTGTGTTTTGATGCTCTCCATATTGCTTTCACATTAATTTGGCTTATGTGGTGCACAATACGGGATGGGTGCTGCACCTAAAAATACAGCTCATCATCAGATGCCTGCTGAGCTAAGTCTTGAAATAAGAGGGAAAACCCTGATATCCATGTTGTTCTTTCTATATGGAGCATCCATACAAACTCAAACAACAGCTTCACATGAGACAGCAAACACAAAACAAAAACATACACAAAAAAGTAAATCTTACATTTCTTCACAATGGAAGTTCAAGTTTCAAAAGAGAACAGACAAAATAGTGTGTAAATATCAATCATGTAAATAAGACCAGTATTTTCCATTTTTAGTCATTGTAACAAGTTAAGCAGTTCTGCCCATCAAATCTCTTTGCAAGGATTTTTAATATTCCAAGACCATGGGACATTATGTGAGAATGCAGAATACTGTCATGACACTGAGATTCAAGTTGACGATTAATTATGACACTAGTATAGTCAGATGACATGGCTAAAACCTCCAATCTTGATATCTTTAAGAAAAATGTCTAAATAAATAGCATGGCCAAAATAAAAGGTCCCAGGAATTCAAATGTTGTAGCACTCCCTTTGGCTTAGGGTATGTATTTGCTTTGACATCATCTCAGTGAGCTTATACAATGTCACAACATTTGTCATTTCATTGCTGAACCTAGACCTGACCAAGTGAAGCAACTCTATAACATACTGTAACACTGCCCCACAGGCTTGTACTGTAGGCACTAGGCATAATGGGTAATCACTTCAGCCTCCTCTGTTCTCATACTGATGTGTCCATCACTCTGAAACAGGGTCAATCTGGACTCATCAAACCACATGACCTTTTACACAGTTCAATCTTCATGCTCTCTATCAAACTGATGACTGTTTAAGAAAAATGAGAAGCTACTCACTGCACTACTTTGAATTAAAGAACTTGCAGATGATACATAATCACTGCAGTAATTAACCAATGAAAGGATTCAAACTACAGTATTTGCTGAGGTAAATTTTTTAGTCAGGATGTGTACTATACACTATACTGATCTACTGAGGTCTACCAACATTTAGTGTGTATAAAAACATGTGCAAACTCATTGCACATGCAAAAACAAGTGCAACTGATTTAATAACAGTACGCACTAGGGCATTAGTAACTTCAGATTTTTTCAGATGAATTTATTTGTCAATAAAGTCGAAGTAGAGTCAACTCTTTGTGTGATGACATCATCACATTGATAGCAGAGGAACACCACAGACATACAGCCATTCAACAATGAGCAACTAATACTAACATTGACTGGAACACTAACAATGTACAGTAAAGAGAAGAATAAAAACTGGAAAGATGCAAACATCTGCAGTCCTTCTCAAACATAGCTGGTAAGCTAAAAATGCTAGGGCTCCTTCTACACTTATGTCACAACAGAAGAGGAATGCATTATAATGTGACTACAAGAGACCCAGACAAATGATGGAAAAAACATGGAAACAATAATAAAATGTGTTATTTTGTTAGTTTCACTGAACTGCTTTTAAGTATTCAAAATAACCATGGCTTGTTCAAAATAATGACAATGAGACAATAGTGTAATAACTGTGACAGACCTAATAAACAGTGCACAAAAACACCTTGGAGCAGATGTGATTAAATCCACTGTATTCCTCTGTTAGCAAAGAATACCTTAACTGCAGGAAGTTGTAATGGTTTGTGACAGTTCTAAGTAAAATGTCTATGGTTCCTGTTCTTGTTTCCAGGGATGCCAAAATTGAAGACATTCTTCAACACAAATGAACACCGACTGGATGGTTCCAAGCCAATTAGATCAGCTTTGTTGCTGCTGCAGAGTAGATGTCCCTGCTCTCCTCCTATGAGTTACTGAGCTCTTTGTTTTCAAAGTGTTGATGAATTTGTGAAATTCCCATCTTATAGTCTCATGTTTTAGAAAAAGGGAACACAGGAGTAGTGAGTTAGACTGGAACTTCATAACAGTGTCTGTACCAACACAGCAGTCAGTCCAGATATTTGACAAACTGATCACTGAAGTAATGCAACTGTCACTTTTAGTATATCTTGTGTTTTCTACTATATGGTGAAGTGGAAGTTGCTTACCTCCATGATTCCTATGTAATATGAGAATGGAGTGACTCGCAGCCCTTTGACCATGATGTCGGACAGATGGTAGGGGTACAGCATCAGGTGATCTCGGCTGTACTTCAGGAGCTCCTCGTAGTACTTGCGTTCGTCTTTCCTCACATGGCGCACTGTTCATAAAAACACACTCACCAGTTTAAGTACAGTCAGTGCATGGAAATAGACACTTCAATCTAAACCAGATCGATGCAGGTAAAAAAAAGACTATTGATCCAGGATGTCTCGACAGGTCCAGAAGGTCAAAGAGGAAATGATGCAATTGATTATACAAAAAACATATTCTTTTACAGAGACTGTTAGAAATTATTTCAATTACATATTATTGAAAGAGGAACAGTTGCTTCCAACATAACTTGAGGCGAACATCTATGAGAATCGTGCCAGCATCACACAATCCGTCGTCGGGATTACAGGTAAAAAAATGGATATGAGGGGGATATTTCAGTGTAATCAGATATTTATAAATCCAATACAGTGGGCTATAAAATACTACTACAACTACTACTCATTGTGTCAAGGTGTCCCTATTATTTCTGACAGTGTTCGTAAATGAAATAGTTGCAGGTCACATGAGGGAATGGCAGTATGCATGTGAAATGGATGAATACATCACTTTCATGTGGACACACTCAGAGAGATGTGCTTACACTTTTGCCTTTTAATCTCTCTCTAGTCTCTATGGTTACATTCACACTGCAGCCTAACGACTCAATTTAGAGCATCACATCTGAGTTTTATTTTCCATTAACTCTTCCTTTTTTTCATGAGAGGTAAATATCAGATTATATTATCAGATATAACAGTGAAAGTTGTACATTTCAAAACCTACTTTTTAAGAAGCAATAATTATTATTATATATTATCAAGTAGTCAGTGTGCAGTAAAATAGTTGTATTATGTTATACATGTATTATGTATAAGTTTTGTGGATTTATTTTCCAGTTGCATTCATGTCTATGTACATTTTACTGGGAAATATGTCTAAGGCTGAGGTCATTTGCAACACTTCATAGTATCAAACTGCAACTCCAGGGAAAAAGTGGAAAGAATTTCAACTTGAAGTCACTGAATAGCAGTGGTGAAATGTAACAAAGTATTTATACTTCATTACTGTACTTAAATACATTTTTACCTATCTGTACCTTATTTAAGCACAAACAATAATGCAAAGTTTAGATTTTACTCTGTTAATTTGCAGCAATTATCTGTACTTTGTACTCAATTACATTTCTACAATTTATGCTGCCACTCATTACATTTTATCAACTCAATTTCCTCAAACTCTTGCATGACAAAATAATGTGCCTACTGATCGCACTGTAGCATTGTTTGCCATTGCATCAGGTGGCTCTATTTGCTCACTGATGGCAAAGTGCACGTTTGGCTGAATCTGTTTTAATTTGTGTGGAAAGTGCATATGTCAAACTAATACTGTGAAGTCAGTCATGGTTAAAGGACAAGTAAAACCAAACTTATGAAACATAATAAAAACATAATTTTTCATCAATAGTGTAATTTCATTTGGTGCGCATTTGGTGCAGGAGGAGACACTAAAAATGGGCTTCTACAGGAATTTCTTGGAAGCAGAAAGCGCTTGCACCAAAGAAAACTTATCACTGTGTTTCTATTGGTGAAAAACAGCATCACAGGGACCAATCAGAGATGTCCACACTGCACCATACATAATTTGGCTGCTGCATGACCAGTAAGTAATGGTGACGAAAGACAGTAATAGGGTTAGCAAACTTCAAGATTTCAGAGATTTGTGCATATTTAGCAATTTTTTTAAGTGTTTAATTAGTGTGTAGAGCAGTGTGAGTCTGTAGTGTAGTTGGGTTTTGTTTTTGTGTGAGTACTTTTACTTAAAAAATACTTTAAAGTAAATTTTAAAGTAAGTACTTAGTACTTTTACTTAAGTACGATTGTTGATGCCGTGCTTCTACTTTACTTGAGTATATATTTTGCTGGATATTTGTACTTTTACCTAAGTACTAAGCTTCAATACTTCCTCCACAACTGCTTAACAGTCATATGTATCGCATTCTGACTGTGCAGACTGAGGTCATGTTGAAAAAGATCAGATCTGTATCCAATTTAGGACCACATAAGGAAGTGTCCCAGATCAGATTAAGGCTACTTCTACCTGCGGCGTGAAAGGAGCTCAAATAACCACACAATGCATATTTCAGACTTGCACATGGGACAGACTTGCTCACCTAAGTTATTGCGGAATCGCAGCTGGTTGCGGATGCTGTACAGCAGAACATGCTTCTCATATTCACGCTGAGAATTGCCCAAACTCTGCAGAAAAGACAAAACAGAACAGGTGACGAACATGTCTGGATTTAAATATTTATGAGTAGAAAGCAAATACTAGTATCCTGTTCACACTCCCTTTAACTTACATGTGCAATATACAATAGTTTCTCTACATATCTGATGATATTTTCTTACTTCAAGACATCAATTAAAAAATAAGTGTAACATAAAAAAAAAAAAAAAAAACATCAAATCTGATAAATCCTCATTCATCTTCTGTATCTGCTTTATCCTCACTAGGGTCACTTGGAGCCTATCCCAGCTACTTAAGGGCAAAGGCGGGGTACACCCTGGACAAGTCGCCAGTTCATCGCAGAGCTGACACAGAGACAAACAATCACTCTCACACCTATGGGCAATTTAGATTAACCTATCCGTATGCCTTTGGATGGTGGGAGGAAGCCGGAGTACCCGGAAAGAACCCACACATACACAGGGAGAACATGCAAACTCCACTCAGCAAGGTTCCACCCCTCTCGACTGGTGTTGGAATCGAACCCAGGACCTTCTTACTGAGTGGTACGAGTGCTATCCACTCCACCACCAAGTCATCAAAGTGATTAAGCAAATATGATAAATGAACAGGACAAAATCAGTTTTGACAGTATCTCTATAAGATATTAAGTAATAAAACCATCTTAAGCCTAAAGGACTTTACTTAATCTTGTCATAAAATACAGAACACTTTTTATTGAAGAAATTAATTTCAAAAGTCTTTGCCTTTTAAATCTCTTTTACATTTACATTTAGTGCTCATCTTCTGACTATCTGTTATATCTTGTGTGGTTCATTTTGCTTTTACAAATACTTTTCTCTTAAATATAATGATTTCTATCATCATTTCCTAGCATAACAATTATGGTAAATAGTCACAATACCCTGAAATACACCATAATATAGCAATTATCTTAATACCTGTGACAAGCCTACACTGAATAGCTAGTTCTATGCTGACAAAAATACAAAATCTTATTTCCAAGTGCTTATACACTAATGCGAACACAGTTATGAAGATTATATCCAAACTCTGCTACTTAATTTTTAATAAGACACCCTAAAAATCTGTCACACTCAACCATTAAAAATCCCATGCTTGATTTTTTTAAATATTACAGGACAAAACTTCCATAATTATCTTTCTGCAAGTTTTAATTCAGCTGGTCTGAGAAGGCAGTAGACTTTTGCATCTACTTCTTGCCTGTGTTTTCAGCCTTCAAAAAAATCCATGCCATGATATAGATGTTTGTCTAATCACATGTTTTCAGACAGATACGAGGGTTAAACATGTGACTGACAAATGTTATACTGGATCACATTCAGTCATATATGACCCTGATGCAATTCTACTTCTGTACTCAGGTTGTTGCTTCCCCACAACATGAAACATCAGCTCATCTGTATTTATTTATACCTCGTCTTTCAATAGGGACAAAGAGAAGACAGAGCTGTAAAAGGTACAGAGTTGTGACCTTACAGCATTTTTCCTCCCAATTTTGCCTTAAAGCATTACTGAGAAATAATAATTACCTTTCAGCATTTTGCCACTAAAATGTTCTGAGCGGACACAAGAATTCTACCCATTCAGCCTATAGAAAATCTACAAGCTCAAGCAGACTTTGACTCATAACAGGTGTTTTCAGGTGTGTGTGTGTGTGTGGGGGGGGGGGGGGGGTTT
>JAQQZY010000003.1:4939678-4953512 GCA_030068375.1 Ostorhinchus rueppellii | reverse complement strand
TAGTAGTAGTAGTAGTAGTAGTAGTAGTAGTAGTAGTAGTAGTAGTAGTAGTAGTAGTAGTAGTAGTAGTAGTATACATTATTCACCCATTTAAATGATCTTGAAACTTGAAGTTTGACACTGTAAGTGTCAGGTAAGAACTCTGCATTTGTCATGTAGGTTTGGACTGACATCTGTAGACCTGCTGTAACAGGTTCTCACCTCATAAGCACCTCAACGTCATTTGTCTGACAAAATGATCATATAGTTAATGTTGGATTTATCAGGCAGTATTGTAATTGCCAGTTTACGGATAAGACGTTAAAGATTATCACAGAGTTTGTTCGATTGTTATGGTACCAACAGTTTTCACATATTAGTTGAGCCACTCCTCCCATAGGACTCCATTCACACAGTTCAGACTCATCTCCCTTTGAAAACTCAGTGGGCATGACATGTTTTAAACATTAGTCTGGAATCTTGTGTCTTTAGTCTGTACATCTGTGACACCACCTGAGAACTTTTATCCACTGTCTGACAACAACAGCACCAACAGACTGTGGTGACTGGACTGGATATGTGAGAGTGCACCAGCCAACATTTATGAAGTAGGGGAAATTACTTCGTGGTATTTAATATGGGATGGTCACTGTTTTCAGTAGTAGTAGCTTCACCCAAACGTTCCCATATTTCACCCCAAACATGAGAACTTTGGTTTCTGAAAAAAAACATGATAGATATGATTGGAACGCTAAACTTGGGCATTAAAAAAAAGACAGTCCACAAACCATTGGGTGATGTCAAATCTAGTATAGATCCAGCCCTAAAACAACATTAAAACTTAAAAGAGTACAGTGTTGCATAACTGCTGCATACATTACAACAAAAAGGCAACATGTACATATGGAGTTTTACTTTTAGATGTCAGCAGCAGTTGAACATAATAGGAAACTACAGCCCATTTGTTAACTATGAGTCAACTAAAAACACAGTTGACGCAAAATATATCTCCAATCTATGTACTAAAACATGAAACTATGTGAACCGGATTGTCAGGTAGCAGCAGCACACTACCTGTCTATAGTCTCCCATGCACCATTGACCGCCCTGATCTTTATGGTATTCTATTGTGATTGCAATGATAATAAAGAAACACCTGCCACAGTAATGGATGAGCTGCCAAATTATCTCAAGTTGCATAAAGGAGGAAACCAGATGAATGACATATTTTCATCATCTTCAGAAGGGCTTGGCCAGCCACAGGCAGGTTACACTAAATAATGTCTTCTTCCTCCTTTTCTCCAGGGAAACTCACAACATCTGAGCAGTGAAAGTAGGCCTACTGTTTACCGCCATGCTTCAAATACTGCTATATCAGTAGTTTCCACTGTTTGGGTAAAAACAGAGCTCTGTCACCATGTGTTTGCTCCCGGAGCATTCTGTTGGCTTAAGAGTCTTGGCTTAGACCAGCTCTAAACGTTAAGTGTCATGAGATAACTTTTCTTGTGATGTGATGTTACATGAATTAAATTTAATTAATTGAAAGGTAAACACAAATTTTCCATATTTCAAAAATTCACTAAAAAAAAAAAATCCAAAAATAAAAATGTCTCAAAACTGTGAACAAACGTGGCAGACATTGTTCCAAGGCAGCTACATATAAAATTTGAAATGAATCCGACCAGTAGTTTCAACAGAGAAGATGTTGCTAAGATAGATGTTGCTCGTGGCCTATCAACTGATGAGCTAAAAATGAAAAGAATTATATTTACAGTGTCGTCCCATAATTTAGATCCATAGGTGTAAATGATTGGCCTCTTTTGTGTAATGGCAGCATTTTATGAGTAACCAGCAGCAGCAACAAAACCAGGATAGACTACAGTCCAAAACCCAGACTGACAGCTTTGGTCTGAACATGACAGCTCATAAAATTGCTTGTCAGTTCACCTCACTTCAGTACAGCGATGAGGAAACTCATTCAGCACATTCAGCATCTAGCTTCATGGGACGCTTCACTACCAGGTCCTGTCACCTTCAGTCAGTCTCAAGTCTTCCTTGAACCTCAGCACTAAAGAGACTATTATGGAATGGCAGACTCAGGAGGGAAGGAGGTCAGTCAGTAACGTGCAGTTATCTAATCTTTCCATGTCACACTAACGTATAGCAGTTCACACTCAGAAGAATGATTGTTGGAGGGATTATATGTCGGGACTAAAACACCATCGCCAACAGACCCAACATTTGTGTTAAATGCCCGATTTAAAATACAGAAGAAACGGGCTGTGAAAGCTTCTAAACCAATTCCCCAAACAGCAGAAGGTTTACAGAGCTATGATTACCAGTCGCATATTCAGAAGCTGCTTGGGGAATTTACAGCGACGGCCCCCATTTGTTTGGAGCTGTAGTGAAGATGATGACGATGATGAATGTGGGATGAACAGCTCTGCTTACAGGAAAAAAGTCCATGGGGTTTAACATATGCAAACAGAAAATATCCCAAGCTAATTTCTGCACAATTCATTTGCTCTGACTACCTACACAGAAATTTCAATTCATCATAGATCAGGCTGATCGATCAATACATGATGATTTAATGAATTCACAAACAAAACGACACGCTGAATTATTTTGTCATGGGATGATGATGAAAGAGAGGATTGTATTTTTGTTCTGCACAAAGACATAGTGAAGCCACGAAGCCCATAAAGCATGCCAAGTTATCATTCCTATTCTTGTGCCTTTCTAATATTGGAAACATCAGTCTATATGTCACAAGGTAAATTCACCACATGAAAAAAATAATACAGGCTAAATTCTATATCTATGCATTTATGTTTAATATTTTGATATACTGATATGTACTTTAATACACAATGTTTGCTTCTAATTATTGCTGCCAAGGAGGTTATGATTTCACTGTAATTTGTCTGTCTGTTAACAGTCCAGTATCCACAACTGTGAAGAAATAGTGCAGGCTAAGGACGACAGACACAGTGCCATCACAATAGCTCATGTCCCATCGACCGGTGACTAAAAAACAAGTGATAGTTGGCTGTAGTTTAAGGGTCAGCATTCAGTCAAAATGTGAAGTTCCATGAATTAATGAGAGAATGGGTTTTACTCCAAAGGAACGTTTGTCTCCAAGTAACAATTCTACATCAAAACAGTCTGCACATTACAATACAGTCACTTTTCAAACTCCTTCTATTGTATGAATTATTCATCTGTTATGCAATTATACATTGACCTATCTTTATATGCAATAAAACTTTTCATATATCTTACAGACATTAGTCATTGTTTTCCGATTCATCCTGTCCAGGTATTTAAGTTTTAGTGCATGGAATCTAAAGGTGATAAGTTTCAAAAACAAATTGTAGACCAGTGTTGTTGCTTGTTTGGGGTTTTTTTTGTTTGTTTTTTTTTCTGATATCCTTGCTACAGGTGCTGGTATTTATTTTTGTTTAATTATGATTAGTGATTATTTCCAGATTTGTGTCAGGATGTTTTTTTCTGTATGACGATAGGAGTGTCAAGTGAAAAATGGCAATGAACTTCCAATCATGAAAACTTTCTACACAGTCAGTGGGGTATATACACTCCAGACGTTCATGTGTAAAATAGATGCACTGTTCATTGCACTGTTGCTGCAGAATTTCAATATACCGTGATGATGTCTCTGTATCCTCGGACACTGCTGACTGTACTGGCTGTGGTAATGGAAACGGGCTCCTCCTCCTCTTCCTCACACTCATCCTCCTCCTCTGTGGCCTCGTAGCCTTCATCAGGACAGGGGTCACTCTCTGTTTCTTGGGTGTTGGTCATCATGTCGATGAGGTGTTCCAGAGGTGGGCTGAGCTCTCGCTCCTCATTTTCTTTAAGCCCATAGTCCAGAGCTTTGTAGATCATGACACCCAGTGAGTCGATTATCTGTGGAGCAGAGGAACACAGGGTTACCTAAAAATGTAAAGTTTATGTTGATCAGTTAGGACGTAAGGCCTCTGAAGTCACTGAGAAAATAAATAGGACATTTTAGTTTCTGTAAGTGGACTGGACACCACTTTATAATGTAGACATGACAAATGAATGAATCAGATATTAGTGTTTTCATCGAGATCACCTGAACTAATCCTGTCATCACATACTAAGGGAATTATGATAAATACTAGTTATGAACTCAAAAACTGCACATTAACATCCATTATTTTCCACTAGAGAACTATGAAAACATTTTTTGATAAACAAGCTGCTGAGAGGAAAATAACCTTTGAACTTTTCAACATGCCAAAAAGCAAGGGATTCATTCAAATGATGACTTAATGTTCTGCTGCTGTTAGCTGATGCTTTTGCACATTTATAGCATACACAATATGCCAAAAAAAATGCTGCAGCAGATTAACACGATAAGTTGAATGTCAGCCATTTTTAATTTCACTACAGCAAAAAGTGCTTGAACACAATCCACTTGTAACTTCAAATTCATAAATGGAAAGGATCATCTTCCCGAGAGCACATGAAGGCAGTATGAGATCCATTCAAAACCAAGACCAGACCAGACACACAGTGAGGGGATTAATCCACCATATATGACCATGTCAGTTTTCTCATCATAACAAGTGAATAAGATATATTTTTTGATAAGTAAGATTTCACAGACACAGATTAGACGTATATTCTTCTTGCGAAAGACTAACCAAACCACAGGCAGGCTACGATTACATTTAAACACAGCCCAGGCAAATTAAATATGCCACACTCTTATTTCACTGGTCTGCTGATACGAGATGGTTTTTTTTAGCTCACAGCTGCATAAATTGTTTTCCCAAACGTAATGGGAGAGTCTTAACAGTCTAAAATGTTCTCCAAGACTCTCTATGGGGTTCAGGTCTGGACAGGTTCAGGTGGTGGTCAGTCCATGTGTGAAAATAATGTGTCGTATTCCTTGAATCACTCTTTCACTATTGGCAACAGGTGTATCCTGCTATTGTCCAGTCTATACTGTATGTTCTCTATCAAACTGATGGTTCTTCAAGAAATGAGAAGCTACTCACTGCATCAGTTAAAGAACTTGCTGTCGCTGAAACATATCGATCATTGTAATATTTGTCCCATGGAAGGATCTGAACTATTGGCTGAGTTAAAGGGTCCAGGTGGAAACTTTTTTTTTTGGTTGGGTAGTGTACTTAACTAGCCTGTGATTGTTTATCATAGGTAAAAGGTATCTTAAGAACAATTTATCACCATACTTTATGTCCTGTCCCCCCTCACAAAACTAACACTATTTTAACTACATCTCTCAATATTTGCTAACTAATAGCAAACCGCTGGTAAGCACTTGAAAGAAAAACCTGAAATTTACAGTAAAAGCATATGTGCCCAATATTTAGAGCTTCTTCTCTAAAAATGCATTACCAAAAATGATTATTTATCATTGTCTTGACTAGTCTGTAAGTAAAATCCTTCACTGGATTTGTCCAAGACAAGACTCCATTCTGGATCAAAACCAAGATCCTTAAAAGTGACAGAGACCAATGTTGAGGATTACAGCACCATCATACAGCATCTGCAGAGCAAATACTGACTTTAATACTATGAAAGCATAAGAAACTAGGTGAAATAGTGAATTCACAAAAGTCATTTAGGATTAGCAAACATAACATAGCTGGCCTTTACATTGAAGTTGTGAAGATATGTTTGCCCAAACATCAGCATTTTCAGTCTACAGGAAGCAAGTAAAATAAGAACACAATGCTGCTACAAAAATAAGACTGGTATTCAAAACCCACATTTGTTTGGTTTGTGTTTTAGAAAAACATATTACAATAAAAAACAGAAAACACACAAAAATGGTGCTGCATTCTCACGAGGGTCATTTCTAATTGAATTACATGTTTGGTGGAAGTTGTTGAAATGTCTGGTAGTGACAACACCATGCTGTTGATATCTGACAGATGACACTATTCTAAGTTCTTTCCCTCTGCTGCTCTATAATTAATTGCACACGAGCACAAACAGACCCAGTTTCATAGTTCCAGTTTTGTATAAACAACTCAACAGTAACTCAATTCACCTGAACAGACAAGAAGACAGTTCACGTCCTCAGATCAGATGTTAAAAAATGAGGACACCATGTTCCTCCAAACAGCATGATTATTACCATAATCTGGGGATGATTTCAGTTTATCACTGCTCCCTGTCATTAATAAACAGGGAATGACCTATCTTTTTTTTTTTTTTTTTCCTTTTTTGCCATTTATTCCAGTTCAGTTTAATGTTTTAAACAACCACCAAGTTCCTTCACCCTTTTCATCTGACACTGGCTCAACTCCTTCATGTCCTCGATAGCTTTTAATTCATTTATCGACCTACAATGCCTGGATCAAAAATACAAAAAGTAGTATTTCATTGGAACGCCATTGTTAGACATTTTTTAAATCAACAGTTGCAACCTTTTTTTGCAAAGATCTTGTATTGATGAGAACCAGACTACTGCATATAGTCTTCTCCATCACATCCCAAAGCTTCTCAGTGGGGTTTAGGTCTGCACTCTGAGGCGGTTAATTCATGTGTGAAATGTTCCAGTTTCAAAATGACTTTATTTTATGGACACATAATGTTACCTGACCAAATGAATCAATCTCAGATCATAACACTGCCCCCACAGGCTTTTACTATATGCACTAAGCATGATGGGTAATCACTTCATCCACTTTTCTTCTCACCCTGACGCACCCATCACTCTGGAACAGGGTCAAATCTGGCCTCATCAGACCAAACAACCATTTTCCATTGAAACACAGTCCAATCTTTAGATTTGGATGAGATTTTACTGATCTCACAACAGCTCTTTATCAAACTGATGGTGGCTTAAGTAATGAGAAGCTACTGACTGTATTAGTTGGGGTTAAAGAACTTGTTACAGCTGAAACATATCAGTCCCTTCAGTAATTATCTAATGGAAGCAACTAAACTATTAGCTTCATTAAAACTTTCTTGGAGCCAGTCTGTGTATTATATAGTGAGTCCCCCCCCCCGTAAATGGAAGTACACTAACAAAGTAAAAAAAAAAAAAATTACTCAATTTGTTTTATTCCACAAAGCTTATGTGACAGTGTTTGGGACGCTGATGACCAGAATAGAACAGGCAGATATTGGCGGGCCTGGATTATCATTGTCACAGATGATCAGCCCTTTGTTGAACATAGCATTAATTACAGAATACTAAGCATCTGCTAATACCTGTGATGTTTGGTTTTCATAATCAATACAGTGTTACTACACTTTAAGACTCATGACTGCTATAAATATTGTCTTAGTTATGTGCTCCAACTGTTGTTTTCTGTGTGCTGTGGGTTGTGAATCAGCATGAATATCCTAAACTGCATGTGTTGACTACATAATATTTGTTTGTGCTGCTCCCTTGTTATGGAAGATTACATTGCTACATGTTTGGACTATATAACAAGTTTCAGTTGTTGTGGTGTTAGCTGGCAGGCTGGTCCACGTTTTCAGATCCTGTGACGCAAACGTTTCCGGTGCCTACTTACAATATCTGGTCTGTTAGGATAACTTGGCTACATCAGCTTGTGATCTCAAGCAGAAATCCAATTTGTTCAATACACGTGCAAAAATAAGAGATCAACATTTTATTAACTTATGTGAAATCAGAAAATTAGGTCATTTTAAGTCAAGTAGTCAATAAGTCATGACATTAATATTACCATGTGCCTTCCTGATCTGAAAAATGTAAGGCTTTACTTAACATATGCAGCACTCGGGCAGAAATAGTGCCATAAAGATTAGTTTTGTGTCTCAATGAAGTAAAGAGTGAGTCTCCTATAACTCACCTCAATCATTTTTTTTTTTTTTTTTTTTTAATTACTGAAAAATAGTGACTCTTAAGAAAGATTAAGCTTATGGTTTGACTAACTGACCAATCAATTCCTGCTGATCTCTGGCTAAAACACTACCTCCAATCCCCAGAATTTCAAAATAACATGTATTGCAGATTTACTGCTGTGTTTTGCATTACTAGTAGTGAAATATAAGATCTGAATAATTTCGTATTCATTTGTTATATACACAACCACCGACTAAAACCTTGTGCTAATGATGCCTGAATTTGTCATTTCCCTTCAATCTGACTGAACTGGCAAGCTGTGCTTGGCTCGCTAATGCTACACTATACAATTCTGTGCAAAGGCCTTAGTATTTCTATTTCCTTTTTCTTCAGATATAATAATAAAAAATAAAAAAATACAGGAAATATGTCCACAGTGTTAAAAGGGAAAAAATTACTAAAAAAAGGGGAAAAAATTGAAATGAGTTGTAGAGGATAAAGTTATTATTTAATGTGACCCCTGATCCCCTGATAAGAAGCAGCACAAACAGAAACATCTGATGTGCTGAAATCTGGTATAAAATAATGGAAAATTAATGCAATAAATCTCTTATCTGAAATGTCTGAACAAAAAGGTTAAAGACATGTTAAGTCGATAGAGACTTCACACTAAATACTACCAATTTGGTTTATAGAAGCTTTTTTTTCCCTGATTTTATTGTTTTTACGGTTGTATATACTTTACATAGGTATCTACAGATCAGATCTTAATATAGAGACTGAGAAATGCATAAAAATTTTACCTAACAAACCTAATTTTGGCCAAGGATTTTTGCACAGTATTGTACATATAACTATTAAAACCAAAGCTAAAATTTATATGAATTGACTTTCAGTCCCAGAAAGTGATTTAATTACTTAGACTTACCATTGACATTAAGCATTACTTTAAAAGCATGTATATTGTATGTTTAGAGTTTTAAGCCGAGTAAAGTTTAACATAGTTAGGAGTGTGATAATATTAGTTTGGAAGACTTTCTGGAACTTCCCCATCACTCTTTAGGCTCTGCTATTATATCTAAACTAAAGCATTCATGAAATGACAACTGTCTAATCATCAATTCATCTGATGGGACTTTAGTAAAGATGATTAATGGAGAAATAATCTGAAATCCCTCAAACAGACTGAAGACAGAATAAGCCTGTGCAAAGCAATCCAAGTTCACAGCTACCAACTTAAATCAACCCTGGACTGCACTACCAAACAACACAAACGAATGGGCCATCTTAATCCTTCAGTCAGTGCTGAATGATAACGATGAGAGTGTCAGCCCTAATAGCATATTCCAACAGATCTTAACACTGAAGCAGAAAGATGGAGTTAAAATGGTAACACTACAGGTCTTAATGCTGAAAAAACACCTCCAGGCTATTTTGAAGCGGCTTTGATCCAGTAATGAAACGATCAGCACTTATATATGCATCATAATGCATGTGCAAATATGAGTCATTACTGCGCTGTATGTTCAGAAAGGAATGAAGCAACATTGTTGAAAAAGGGAGGAGTCCAAACAACAGCGGGTTAACATGGGTGAAGCTCACGTTGCCAAGTGTAGTTCTGGTGCCAGGGAACAGCACCTGAATGTGGTGTCTGGGAGTGTCCAACAACATGAGGGAGCGGTGTTGACAGAGCATGCTTTGGCTCGCTGACTTCAAAAATCATTACCTAAATAGAATTCCATGTTCCAAGTCCAGGTGACACCCTTGTGTTTCACCAAGTCTCAAGAGTGTTTCCAAATCACTGATGCTTATAAAAAAGCATAATACAGTAATAAACTATGTTCTTATGTAGCACTTTTTCTTAACAAAGTGCTTCACTAAGAGTTAAACTAACCCAATAATGAAACACTTGTGACAAAACTGAAGAGATGAAAACTTCTCTAAAAAGGAAGCATGAAATTAGAGACTAAAAACTGAGTGACATCTAGTGAAATAGTTACAGACAACAAGCAAATGAATGACCACCTACCCCCCTCTGCTACAGTGGTTGGAAAAATGTAGGCTCCACTGTAGACTGAGTAAAGGGGACGCAAACTCAGGTGACAAATGCACGTCAGCACAGGATGTCACAGAAAAAAGCAAAAAGACAAATGCAACTGTGGCAACACGGTAGACTCCATGAACAGTTACTTGGTCCCTCCAAAGGAACCAAAAATTCATTCTTATTTTTGTATGAAATACCTTAGTGAAAATATGAATTTTATATTCTGTTACTGTGATTAGATCCTCATAAACCCCCCTATATCTTTCATGCTGAGCCTTTAATATCAGTAAGAAGTTTATAACACCCTGTCGCAGCAGGTAAGCTATTCCAGAGTTTCATGACCCCCACTGTAAATGTTCATGATCATTATTAAACAATGGGCTCTGGGAATAACCAAAAGACAACTGTTTAATGGTATGAATAGGAAATCAGGCTAATAAGGGGTTATAAGACCCTAAATAGAAGCTTGGACTTGAAAAATTTGCATTGCACTGTACAATCCAGTTTTCGTCAACTCATAATAATGGCAGTACAGAGGGCATTACCACAGTCCACAAAGGAAAAGATAAAGACATGGAGTGTCCCAAGTCCTCAGATGATAAAATACAGTAGATACTGTTTAAGATTATGAACAACAGATACCAGACAGCAAATCCCATACTATTCTTGGGTGCTGAGGAGTGTGTTCGTGTAATTATGATTCATGATTGCTCCATCTTTCCTCAAACTGCCGCAATCCTCGCATGTTTCAACAGGTTTTTTTTATCTTTAGGGGAAAAAGGTGAAAAGCCATTATAACTGTTGTGTCTCAACCACAGGTGGTAGCTGGCCTCATCTCAGTGTTATTATAAATGTATAAGGGTCTATTTGCTAGCAATCTTTTTTTTTTTTAATTTATTCTCTGTCAGGACTGGTCTACACAATACCTAAATCAGTATCAGAAAGACTATAGGCTACAACTCTTTCTATAACACAGTATTTGCATGTACATATAAATAACCATATCAGTATTATTTAGACATTTCCAAACCTCTCCTAAGTGATCCCATAGATCAAAACTGGGCCTTGGTCCATTTCAAGTTTTATACTGTTATGATTTATCAACCATCTATCTCAGTGGGCTGCTGATAATCCTGTTCTGGCGCTAAAACAAATATCCTATTCCTTAGTGTCTTATTATGTAACTCTTTTAATCCATCTGCCTGACGGCTGCACTGTTATGGGCGGGGATACTGGACGAGTGACAGGCGGCGCAGAAGGTCTCATAGGCCACAAGCACGTAAAGCTTGTGGTAGTAACTGTAAATATGGTCATCAGTAACATGGTACATTTGTTGAGGACAAGAGATTTAACTAACAGTTGCTGTTTAACTCCACTTTCCCTCCCCAATACAGAAATGTTTGTAATAATTCACTGATCTTCACAAATTAATCTCCTTTAGTCTGGATTCAGGTGTTCAACCAGGCCCCTATAAGTGTGTGTCAGAATGAGGAACAAATACCTGAAATACCAAAGTTTTCTGAGAGGCAGAAAAGGAAATGCAGTAAGAAAAAAAACCGCTTGGTTTTTCCAATTGCACATCACTATCTTATTTACAGACTTATGAGTCAGAGGAGTGATGCAGGAAGGCAAAGCAGAGGAGCAGCAGGAGGAAGGAGGGGTGATGAGTGTTAGGGTAAACAGTTGGGTAAGACAGCTTGAAAATCCACTGCTGCTGGGCCTCAAACACAGGTTGAAAGATTTAGAACAAAACCACTAATTGAAACCTCCGGCTCCATATGGAATAGGCTGCCACAGTGGACAACACACACATACGTACAGTGTGTTCCGACCATTACTGCACTCTCAGCCAATCCCAGGTAACGCAGGACATTGCCTACATTTTAATGGAAAATGTAGCAAGATGAGTCATCAGCATGTCAAAGAAAAAAAATACTGCTAGAGAATAAATTCAGCACAGTGCTACATATTAACCAAAAACCCACAAATAATATGTACAATCAAACAAATCCACTGTTCAGACTCCAGACCTTCCCACAGTCCATACATAATACTGCATGACATCATAGACTAGACTATTAAGGACTCACACAATGACTTTCTTATACAAAGGAATCTCAGTTTACCATGAAAAGCAGAGCAGAGGTGTTACCTTGACAGTCAATGACAAGTATGAAAAGAATTTTTTATTCATGAACAATGTTTGCCTGTTTGATGATAGATTGAATATACTCAACGTTTCACTGTTTGTACACGACTGATCAGGTATGACAGCCTGACCACTGGCAGCACGATTCATAATGTTGATTATCTTATAACATCACCTTTCAGTAGGTGGGGTATGTCAGGTAGCAAACAAATATTTAGTCCTGAAAGATAATGTATTGGAAGCAACAATATTGCTAGACAAGAATCTGAGCGACTTTGTGATGGCTAGATGACTATCAGAGCATCAAAAGATTGCAGATCTTTTTTGGTTGTTCTTGGTCTGCTGTAGCTGGTAACTATCAAAAGTGGTTTAATGACAGACATCCTGATCTCAGTCCAATTGAGCATCTGTGGGATGTCCTGAACAAACTAATCCAATCCACATAGCAGCCTACAGGACATAAAGGTCAGGGAGTTTGGTAGCAAAACAGGGACCAACACAGTTTTAGGCAGGTGGTAATAGTCTTATGTTCCAACAGATTGTTGAAACCCACTTGTCCTCCTTTAGACCACTGCAGAACACAAACAAACAGGACTTGCAGTTTTGTCGATGCTGTGCCCCAGTCATGTGACCATCACAACTGAGCTACATCATTACACTTCCTATTAACACCTGATTATCTGATGCCAATACCACAAAATCCTCAACATTATTACATCTTCAGTTGTCAAATGTTATGACTGATGTGTGTGCCGCCACTATTGAGCACAAATTGTTATTTGCATTCATTACACATGGGATTAGTAACATTGATGTTGCTTGGCGAGAAAGTGAATTTCAGTCCACTTACAGTCATTCTTCAGCAATACTAGCATTCACTTAATTTCTACCTACAGGCAGGGTATTCCCTGGGTTTCCCAAAGGCTTAGATGCTTTTAGAAATTTTTCTTTTGTTGATATTTGTTGCTTTTTCTCATCAGGATAATGAAGCATTTTTCAGTAAAACATAATTGCACACACTGTGACAAGATCTTTATGATTTTTTAAAAAAATACACACAGCTCTGAAATAAACCTTACTAAAGAAATCAAGTATGCCAGGAAAAGTCATTTGATATACTCCACATTGGCTTTTCATGAATATGGCTCGGGTCATGGCCAAAAGGGCTAGGGTGTTGCACCTACACCTTACAATGGTAGAGAAAACCCTGGCAGGCATTTGTGCAGTGTGTTTCCTTTTAACAAAAGCCATGATGTCCGAGAAGAAGCTCGGATTATGGCCCAACATCTTTACAGAGGAAGTATCACAGATCACACACACTGAGGTCAAAAAGATTGAGTGAAGAATCAGTAAAAGGACTGTAAATGCACTGTACGTGTTGCAGGTACGGTTGTGTATTATACTTCAACATGTCTCTCTTCACAAACATGGTTCAATACACACTATCCAACCGCTTCGTTTTCCTTTATTTTATAACACTGTTATATCAGGGTTGTCAGCTAGGTTCATCTAAATTTCATTTACAATAGACCTAATGTTTTGGCCTACATTCAAACTTTTTGTTCAATTCCTTTTATATGTTTAACCTGTATCCTAATCGCAGCTATGTTATTAAAACCAAGTTTTCTCACATACTGTCGAACTGTTATTGATGATGGGTCACATATTCATTTGTCATGTCAAGTATATATGTCATATCCTTTATTTCATACAAATAAAGAGTTTTGATACTTATAGATATGGTGTACACATGAAGCAAAAATAATTCTCTATCTCTATATATATATCTATATATATCTATATATATATATATATATATCTA
>JAQQZY010000003.1:4903315-4914736 GCA_030068375.1 Ostorhinchus rueppellii | reverse complement strand
TTATTATTATTATTATTATTATTATTATTATTATTATTATTATTATTATTATTTTACTACAACTACTACTACTACTACTACTACTACTACTACTACTACTACTTTCGCTTTATTTTGTTGCTTTTCTCTTGGTCCTGCTGCTTCCAGTGGTGTATGAAATGTGTATGTGTTGATGATGTGGCTGTAGTGAAAGTAGACCTGCTGAGTTGTGTTCATTGGGTTTCCCGCTTTGGTAATGGCTTTCATTCTCACAACATCAGATACCAGTCTGTGAAGTAACACCCTGTTATACTCTGTTTTTTGTGTTGTATTGTTGTATAGTATTGATATTAAAAGGTGGATTGAGTCAAGTGGAGTAGTAGGAAATTTTAGTGCAGAAATCATCATCTGACTCAGACGTTATAAGACAGTGAAACCGTACTTGTTTTCCCTGGCTTTGAGTTTGAAGTCATCCACTGCCTTCCTGAAGAGAGTGACGCTGAACAGGCCACTGTCATTGTCTTCAAACAGGAGCCTTGAGGACACAACGGACAACAGAGCATGCATTAGGACTGAAGTGTCTCATACCCTCCTGAAACCCAGCAATGCATTTTTGCCCTCTGCACTGCAAAGGACATTCCATAAAAAATAAATTAGTCATCAAAATAATTTTTTAAATGTATATATGAAAAAACTGTTGCAATATGTAGTTTCCAATCCAGACAACTGTTTAGTGTAGAAAAGCTAAAACCTTCACTTTCCTGGGTCTCAGGAAGATAATGGAGTGATGTGTTTGCGGTCACTTTTCAGTAGGTTTTCACAATACACCAAAAACCTTCCTGGAGGAGAAAAAAAAACAAACAAAAAAAAACACTCTCTCCCATTACTCTCAGTAGTCAAGTAAGTTTTATCTAAATAGGCCAGTGTTTCTTAAACAAAGGGTTGAGATCCAAAACAGGCTGAAAATTTGTTTCCATTGGGCTGTCAACTGCTTAAATGTGAAATACACTGCCTGGCCCACACAAAAGTCACACATGCAATATTTCACTGCACCAACTTTAGTTTTGATTGCAGGAGACATTCACTGGATTTAATTCAGAAATAGTTCAGATCCTTCCATGGGTAAATACTGCAGTGGTTTATAATGTTTGAGCTAGAACTGGTTATTGAACTCTAACTGCAGTGAGTGTCCTCTCATGTCTAATGTCAAACAGATTGGACAATGCCAGGACTGATCAGGATCATCAGGTATGTGACAGAATAGTTCAGGGAGAATGAGACATCATTTCCACACATGGATTAGCCAACAGAAAGTCCAAACTCTAATTCATGATGTGATGAAGACTTGATGCAGCGGACTGATTCTACATCATCAATAATTAGAAATGAATGCAACTATGGATGAAAAAATATTATGAACCTTATTGTCACACAACATAAGCATTATGAGGCAAAACAGATGTGACAGTGACCATCTCTTTTAATCAAAACCAAAGGTGGTGCAGTCAAATATTGCATGTGTGACTTTTTTTTTTTAGCCGGGCAGTGTATAACAATAACAGAAATAAAATAAGGTGCAGCAATGTAAGTGAAAAAAAAAAAAAAAAAGTTTAGATGTTGACCCTGAGCTGAACTGTGACAATGCAATGATTAGACATGAAACATTCATCTGCCTGTACAACTGGACCCAGATGAAGATTACTGTTCATACTTTCGACACTTCCTATAGTTGATCATTGATAAATGTAGGAGTACGTTTTGTTATCCTTACTTAGTGGAACGTGGTACAACCATTTCTGCCAAGGTTTCATATGTCTTCTGCCAGTCACCGTAGCCTGTCCTGTAGAGAAAAGACAACAGCAATTTACTTCACTTTAGAACAAGAATTTTTCAATCTGGTACCAATCCTAGATGTTCTCACGTGAAACAGATCCGATTTCAGATTGTTTTCTGTCAATATGGAAAAGCATCCCAACTGGAATAGAATTTTTGAAAAAAATTGGGGTATTGTGTGTTTACTGTTGACAGGCTTTAACCAGATTCTGAATAGTTCCTCCTCCAATCACTTCTGCTGAAACTTGTATTTTCCCATTTTTCCAAAATTTACTAATATTCCCTCCACTCTTTTGCCACAGCATAAGCACCCTTACAGCACATTGCATTCCAAGAATCTGGCATTGTAACTTCATGCACAGACCATAATCAATAGCAAATTAAACGATTCTGCCTGTCATCACACTATACTTCAGATCCAAATTATTAAATGTTTATATGATCAAAACAAATCATAAATAACAATGCTTTTTACTCCAACAAGTATATTTAATTTTTTAATTCCTTTGGAATTTCCTGCATTTTAATGTCATTTAAGGCCTTTATTTTCATAAAATCTTTTAAATGACTTGTACTGCTTTTTTTAGCCCTGTTCTTGTGTGTAAAAGCCCTTGGGGGCTCCAAGCCTGGTACCCAACATTTTCCTGTGCCTGTTCCCCCCCCTCAATTTTTTCTGGATCTGCCACTGATTTGTTCCACCATCCAAATACTTATGGACATGACATTATGTGTAATGTATTAATGTTGGTGTGCCGTATGTGTACTCACTTTGGGACGACTACCAGCATTGTAACCAGGTACTCCGAGTCCAGCACAAAGTCTTCTTTCTTTACTATGTCGGCCAAACTCCTGGTCAACAAGCTTCCCCTAAAGGATAATAAACACCCCAGATCATTGATTATGAATTTCAACCTTGATTTTACACAGATCTCTTACTTTCGTTTAATAGAATTGCACCATTGTTTTAAGTACCACTTCATTAAAAATAACTTGTGTCAAAACACTTGTGCCTACATAAAGGCAAGAAAAGGAGACATCTGAGTTTTTGCTTCTGTTCAACTAGAGCAATATCATATTTGGTTTCATGCCATTCTGAATGCAGATTTTTTGTGCTTTAATATAAAGTTTGAACAAATGAATTCCACAGAAACTTATTTGCTACTCACGCATTCTTTCTCTCCAGGTTTTGCAGGTTTCCCTTCAGGTTGTTGTAAGCTGAAGCTCTGGCCTTCAGATCATTATCTATCTGAGTCGCTTGCTACAAATCAAGCAGAAAAGCATCAATGCTTGGAAGAATATGGAGGTAAAACATAAACATACAGAGTTCTAAAAAAAAAATGCTGGCCAAGCATGGGTTGAAAAAAAAAGTGTATTCACAGCCCAGGTGAGTCTTTTCCAACATACCTTGGAGATGATCTCAGATATGTTTTTCAGTGACTGTTTGATGGGATACTTAGCCATGTCCCACTGGAACCTGGTGATGTAGGTGACCAAGTCCACTGCAGAGGGAAAATAGATAATGGGCCTCATGCACGAGACCATACATGAACAAACTATTTTATATTTCTTTATTTTTGTTCATATTGTCTTGTTTTCTTAGCACACATGGATTTGTGGGAATCACGGAGAAATTTCTATGCCTCATTATTAAATTTGTTGTTGAAAAATATCATATCAACTGAATTAGATGGTGTGGAATTTGTATGCATTTATTTATTTTTTTTTAAATTCAGAGCGTCAGTGGCAGTCTGTCTTCATTCAGACTGAGGAATACTACTCCATGCACGGAGGTCAGTGTGTTTGCCTATAACCTATGCCCAGAAATTAATATATTTTTGTCACTGCAAGATAGAGGACCATAGTTTTTCTTCTCCAAGAGATTCTAACAGGACCAGGATCCCCCTTTTTAGCACTGGTACCTGAAAAACTATAGAGCACCTGTCAGATTTTTTCTGATCTCTGTCACTGTGCGTCGCTCTGTTATCAGGGTATTCACTTGGACGGTAAGAACATTTGGTGCATCCAGACTCAAAACCTCTAAATGTTTCTTTCTTAATGAAAATACATATAGGAGAAATTTAAGAGAATGTTGCTGCATGAGGCCCAATAACAATTTCTTACAGAAATGCTTTAGTTAGAAATACAGCTTTAGTATGTTCTGTGTTTTTTTTAGTTAAAGGAGCTGTATGTAAGAATTAGGGATGTAAATAATGAATCGACTCAATTAATTGTCAATAAGAATTTGCTTGATTAAATTACAATAATTGTCAGTAAACTGCCCTTTTCCATGGCACTGTTTGTGGTGTTGACAGTAGGGGGCGCCCCTGCCTCAGCTAGGCTTCATCGCTGAAGTTGAATATCAGGGGAGTCAAACTGTCCACCTGTCTCACACCTGTCCAAAGGTTGCTGGCTTGTCCCCGTTGTATCGCTGAGAACCAGATTGTGGCGCTGATGACTCAGAATTGCTTTAGGGACATAGTGGAGTGAAGCACAGACTGTCTGTCCCCACATGCTGGAGGTTGCCAATTTGTGGGAGTGGTAGTCCCTGCCAGCAAGGAGGCCCAAATACATGCACCTATGGGGGTGGTATCAGTTCGGTCCCAGATGAAGTGGGGGGGCACAGCATCTCCCTGCTCCTTGAGATCCATCCCCTGCAAGAACCTCCTCAGTACTGAAATCTCACTCCTTCGTGTCAGGTAGTGATATAAAGTCAGAGATGCCTTTTGTTCAAAACTCCCCCTCTTCAGATCCATTTATTTTATTTCATTTCTCTGCAGAATTTATTTAGTTTTACTTCATAATTGTCATTGCCTCTACTGTATCCCTAATGCAGGGGTGTCCAATCCATGCCACCTGACTCTGACCTGACAATCAAATGGTTCATTCTACGGTGACAAACACAGGGTTTTCATTTTTGTGTAATCATACACTAATATAATCTTGAAGCTATTGATTATTTTCATCATTGGTTAACTTGTAAATTATTTTCTTGATTATTGATCAATTGTTTGGTCCCTAAAATGTATTTTTATGTTACTGTATTTCCCCATGATCTCATCCTCAGATGTTTATTTGCTCCAAAACATCAGATTATCACTTTACCCATCAAAGAGGAAGGAAACTAGGAAATAATCACATCTAAGAAGCTGAATTCAGAGAATTTAGCCTTTTTTTAATCCTTAGAAAATTACTCAAATCGATTATTAATGATCTCTGGGAAAAGATACAAAACCTAAAAACTTGAACAAAAAGACTGTTGCTCAGTTTTCCCCACAGGCACTTAAATGCATGACCCTTCAGTCTAAGACTGAGCTGCACTTTACATCCAAACGATATCAGTACTCTGTTTAAAGCCAGTTTCATAGTACAGTGTTTTATTTAGGGTGCTTTTTAATTATTCTTTTTGCAGTTTTACATTTATAGTCATCCCAGAGCTGCGGAATATATTGTTGTTTTTAACAATGTTTTCAAACAATGAAAATAATTTTTTTTATGTTATCTCCTCCAAATCCCTTCATCATTGCAGTTTTATACTAATGATGATAAGTACTTTACAGAAGCCAAAATACAGGTAATACAAAATTATGACCTAAAAATGCACAATAAATAAAACTGGAAATGCATAAAAAGCACACCATCTAAACAGACATGTCTGTAGCTGCCTTAAACTAAATCTGCAAACTTCAATGCAAATACAGCTTATTTCACAACTCAGATGCTGCAGCCTTAAAGCATCAGTGTAAAGACCTAGTAGGTGTCAGTGTGAGAACAGTAATTACCTCCATTTGCGAGCAGATTCTCCTGAACTTTGTCACGACTGTCCTCTAGAACATCAGCCATGTACTGAGCAACCTTCTTGACCACACTGCCACCCCGTAAAAAGAGATATAGACCAACCAGGAGGACAGAGAGACACAAAGTTAACAAACAACGCACTCATTCTCTCAAATGTCTCAATTATTCCACATAGAATGGAGCTGATGAGTCTACACAGTCAGCCAGGTTGTCTATATGCGTTTTACTCACTTAAAGGATAACTTGGAGTTGTTGTTTTTTTTTCTTTAATTTCTAACTGGGTAAATGTATAATGTCAAATACAAGCAAATATAAATATATGGATGAATAACATTTTCTCAGGATTCCAATAATAAATACAAAAATTCAGAGGAGAAGCACTGTTCTCAATAAACAACATTTTCTCATGAATTTATACTTTTACATTCATTGTTGCTAAAATTAGCATTGCTATTCATATATTTCTTATCGTTAAATATGTGCAAGTTTGACTCCTCTCCCTTCTGCTACATAACAGGCATCATCATCATTGTCAAAGTGAACTCAAAACCTTGAGGAAAAACTTGTGTTAAAAATCATTCCCTAACACATTAATGATCTGTTGTTAACCTGAAAGCTGCTCTTTATGTCTGTGTGAACAATGTACCTTTCCACAAAGGTGTCTAATTTAGCCAGCTCATCTGACAGACCCACTAAGACGTCTAATGTTCCAACCTGTTGAGAGGAAACACTAAATTAACAAAAAAACAGTTTCTGCTCCAGGTTAAACATAGATCAACCACAGAATACTGTTGTGCGTCACCTTGAGGTCAGGAATGTTGAACTTGTTGTTGGTTGACAGGTTGTTGGTGCGTGTGGTGGCCACCATCAGCTTATCCCAGGTCTGCTGGCATGTCTTCTCGCCTGGTGCCGAGATCAACCAGAATTCAGTCATGGCTGCTGCTCAGAGGTTTGTCCACCAGGTCTCCAATCACTAAGTGAAGGAACACGGAGATTATTGGTAAAGCTCTGCTGTGGCATGAACGAATGAATGGTTTATTATTGGTTTGTACCATAATCACAACACACAGTACAACAACAATAAACACAAAAACCAAAAAAAGGAATAGGCCTGAAGCAGAAGCTTATTTTTTGCCTATCCCTCTCACCTGACACACTGCTTAGATTGAATTAAATGTGTACATCATCAAGGACTATCATGATAACAAAAGAATCAATAACAACAAAAACACATCTACCATCTTAACTTAATATTCCTGAGTGATCCTATACTTAAGGCATTTTTAAACTTTGTCAGAGAAGTGAACAACTTAAATTTATCATCAAGTCCATTCCATAATTTCACACCCACAACTGAAATACATCTTCCATGATCCATATTCCAGGCTATGTTCACACTGAGGCAACACAAGCCCAAACCAGATCTTTTCCCTCATGGGAGTGTACAATCTGTTTTGTTTTGTTTTTTTCTCATGAAAGTGTAAACAGCCCAAATCATGGGAAATATGATGTTTTCAATTCTGATCAAGGCCACTTCCATATGCAGCCCTGAATCAGATACATATTTGTTCTTTTTCAGTCTGAACAGTTAAATCAGAATTCACGCCACCTTTACTTCAGTTTAAATGGAGATTCTTATAGAATGTAAGTGACTCCCTGAATCTCCATTTCAACAACTCTGCACTGGTGGGAGTCACATTCAGTGAGAAGCTTGAATGCAACATATGCATGAATGCAGCAGTAAAATTAATCCAAAACAACATATGAAACTGTAAAACTCTGAAAGCGATCATTCTACAGCACATGAGCATTGATACTTGCATATTTTAACTACAAAGTAAGGTTTGGAATCCACAACTTAATCTTGTATTCGCGTATTATCACTGTGTGAATTAGTTCTTTAACAGGGAATCACCAGAACACTTTTGACTCTTGTGGTTTTGTGTATATGGTTCGGTTCAGGACTGAGGCCTGTTCAAACTGGAATTTTATATCCAACACCTTTTAGAAAAGAATGTGAACATCCAAACAATAAAGAACAAAGTAGTGTCCGAATTCAGAAATAAGTACAGTACTAAGCCTGGTACTGTGAGCGTAGCTTCAGTTTTACTGTTCTGTTTACACATAAGAGTAGGCAAGTGAAAAGAAAATGGCCCCTTTAAACAAAATGTACTAGAGTTTGTAGGGAGGCAATGAGGATAAATATACTCTGTAGATAAGATACAGTAACAATCATGAGTTTTACTATTACATATGCAACTGTCCATTAAACATTTCAGTGTACACAATACAAGCCTTGTACACATTATTAGAGGTCAAATTGGCTATTTAATGGCTGATTTAATAGGAATAGTTTGGAACGGGAAAAAGATGAGAGCCGATTAACTGGCTCATAAAACCCCAGGAAAAAAGCCTCCTTTGTTGGAAATAAAAGTAGGCTGATTCTTTTGTCTGACAGAAAAATTAAAGTAGAAAAAAAAATCTGTATCAAAAGCACTTGACTCCAACAGCTAATATCATACATCAATCAGAAAAAAAATACTTTTAAGAAACAGAAAAAAACTTTGGAAAAAAAAAAGAAAAGAAAATGCCAACTAACATGAATTACTTTAATTTAGATGTTCAAGTCAAAAGTGGATTTTCAATTATCAAACTAGTTTAATTCATCTAGCATCTAACAAAGTAAAAAAAAAGTAGTACATTTCCAGTATCTTACAATTGGATTTTTGCTTTTTCACTATAAAAAAAAATAATAAAAAAAAATAAATAAATAAAAAAACCTTGTTGAGAAACTAACCATCTCTGACTTTTTTGGAAACTGCTAAACAGTGTAACTGAAAATCTAAAACATGCCTCACCAAAACTTTGCAGATCAGGACCCTGAAACTGTTATAGAGCTGCAGTTACTGGGTTGTCAGAGTGAAATACAATAAACGTAAACAGTAGCTAAGGGGAAGTAATAAGTTAACTTAAAAAATAATAATGAGAAATGAATGACTGAAAAGTGTGGATCACAACCACCTTCTACCTTTATACCTGTAGTTTGTAAAATAACCTGGCACAGTTTAATTGGTTTATCTCTAATAATTTCATTGGCTTGTGTCACATACTTTCAGAGCAGATTCAGATCCATACTGACATATGCTACATGTTATGTAACTGTAACCTGCTGTTCACAGTGTAACCCTAAAAGCTTGCAAGGTATTCATTAACATTTTGAAGATGCCTCTCATCCAGGCGTGTATCTGAATGAATAAGAGTCACGTTAAATATCCTCATGTTCCTCTTTTGGTCTGATTCATTATAGAACTTCCTCAAGTCCTAATGCTGGACTATGGTTCCTGCAGGGTACATAGCTGGCTGACCGAGGCTCCGGGGAGACATACTCTACATATCCGTGTCTGCTGATTGACTGTCATATGATCAGCTGGTGTGTTATGGAGAAAACACACTGAATAGATCACACATCCTTCACTTTAGTTAACACACACACATCTCGTGTATTCAACAAAACAAATCTTCTCTCAATCTTACATCTGTAGATTATTATTTAACATAAACCTACAGCAGTCATCAACGACATGAATCAAATTCCTGTGTTGGTAAATTAGCCTGCTGCTGACACGAGCTTGTTTGCACTGCAGTTTCACATTGTCACGACATCAACAATTGGTGTGTTTTTGTTTTTTTTTTTTTACCTACCAACGTGTTTAATGGATTCAGTACTTGCTCGATGAGGTGTAATTCAATGAAAGAGTCGCGACTTCCCCTGCATAGCGCGTATAATAGCAGGTTTTCGGCTTAAAGGTCCTTCAATACAGCATCCCACTCAAAGTCAGCTGATCAGTGAAGACGTTCTGCGCCTGCGTAAAGGCTGATGGCGCACTATTGTTGCCTTCACGTGATGGAAGTCAGGATGAAGATGTGTTTTCAACGGTTGGTTTGTGTTAGGATACTAAATAATTCGTGTTATCACGTAGGCCGTTGCTTTAAGCTTTTTTTTACTGGGTGAGCTCAGTTATCTAACCTATCGTAAGTATCATCTTCTGCAGGCTATAGCTACATACAGCTACATAAACAGAGATGTGAACGTACGATTTTGTCTCCAGCTGTGTTAGGTTTTTATTTTTTTATATTACTTAATGGTGAATCATTATATCATCTCCACCCAATAAAGAGTCAAACTGATTTGGTGGCATGATTTGGGGTTAAGATTGTAGTGTTTCCGACGGTCTTTAAAGGCAGCATGCCTGTTTGTTTTGACAGATTGTGTCGCTCAATGTCGACCTATAGTGGTGAGATGCACACATTACATACAGTAATATAACTACTGCGTCTATGTGGCAGTTTATCCTGGTCTGTAAAGCAAAAGTACAGCTCACGTCAGCTCTGTCTCCACAATGCTGATGAATTTCTGAGAAATAATTAGACCAAGAAAAAACCAAGAAAGAAGGAATTTAATATGCTCTTTAATGTCGTCTACCATGTCATTTATGTAAAAGTAACTATGATCATTATGTGGTAAAGCAAATTTAATTGTATTGCACTTCTCCATGACAAAGTAATTTAAATTACTTTACAAAATACTAAAGTGTTTAAACAGAACATGTTAAATAAATGAAATAATCAGAAAACAACTTGAAATACATAAAACAATATTAAAAGAATATAAGAACATTAAAAAAGCATCAAGGTTATAGTGCAGTGTGATAAGCAGCACCACAAAGAAAGGTTTTCAGTCTTAATTTAAAAGAATTGTGATTTGTGGCTGATCTGCAGTTCTCTGGGAGGTGAGTGTCAATATTAGAGCATAAAAACCTGAGCGCTGCTTCTCAGAATCAGAAATACTTTAGTAATCCCATGATGCAAAATTATTGGTTGCATCATCCACTGAGCAAAAAGAAGACATAGTGTAAAACAATCCTAATGCCGTTTTTCCTGCAAATTAAATCTTAATGGTGAAAGTTTTGTAGAATTTATGACATGAACATTTATTTCAGAATTTAATATAAAACCTATCTTATGTTTAATCCCTCTGGCAAAACAAGAGTGCCCAATAAGATTTGTAGTTTAGAAGATGCTCTGCTTCATTTGGCCCTTGTCAAAGTCACTCAGATCCTTTGCTGATTCTTACACATCTACAGAAATGGTTTAGAGACAATGATGGGAATGTTCTTGAGTGGCCGAGTCAAAGCCAAGACCTCAATCCAATAGAGAATTTGTGGCTGGACTTGAAAAGGCTCCTCATACCTAATCCCTGTGCAATCTGACAGTGCATGAGCAGCTTTGCAAAAAGGAATGGAGTAAAATTGGAGTGTCCAGATGTGCAGGCCTGACTGGGTTCTATACACACAGACCCAGTAGCCCCTTTTATACAGCACTTCTGTTGCAGGAATATTTCACCTTTATTCCAGAATGACATCTGTGTAAACAAACTGGTGAGATAATTAGGTCCCACCTTTATCGCAGCTTTGTAGCATCTCTGGAGGTAGTAACAGAGCTATGATAAAGGTGGAATCATGATTCAGGAATGCTATGTAAAGGGAACACCTCTCATTCCGCAACCAAGATGTTGTTTTGATGACATATTGTGTGTGCAACCCTTATACCGGGGGGATTTAAAAATGAGCATGTTCCATGTACAGTAATCAGTAAGTAATCATATCAATGTGACCAGAAAGATGTGGAACTAGGAAGATGCCAAGACCCGCAAGCTGCTTTAACTTCAGGAAGAGGCCTATATCCATGCTTATATTTGTGGGACAGGGAAAGCAACCCAGCTATGCTTGAGGTATTTCCGATGTGCAAGTCATA
>JAQQZY010000003.1:4879762-4903215 GCA_030068375.1 Ostorhinchus rueppellii | reverse complement strand
AAGCTGCACTGAGGTCTAATAAAACCAGGATAGAAACCAGACCCTTATCAGAAGCAATAAGAAGGTCATTGGTAACTTTGACCAGCGACGTTTCTGTACTATGGTGTTCCCTAAAACCTGATTGGAAGTTCTCAAATGAACTGTTGGACTGAAGGAAGTCACATAGTTGTTTAGCTACATCACTGGTGTTTTCCTTGTTTGAACTTTTAGACACCTCATTTTATCTTATTTTATGACTGTTGTGATATGACACTGCTCATAATTATTTCATAAATAAACCTTGACCATTCACAGCCATCATTGTTTTTAAAGACCTGACATTACAGAGTGTATATGTTTCTATCTTCACCTGCAAGTACTATAAATATACAATATTCCCCATTTATAGTTCCATCCAGTGGGGACTTTGCTTGTTGTTTTGAATTCACTGTTTTCTACACACCGTCATTTTGTTAACATGAAGTGCCCTGGAGTAACTGTTATAAAACCAAGATAAGAGTTATCAGAAAGTGAGACCGTCACAAATAAGTGGATGGAGCCACGCCGTCATACGACTAAAGTAGCTGGGGGCTGACTTGTTGAGAAAAAATACTATCTGGCCAGTCTTTCTGTGTTGTGCTGAACTTCTAACCGCCATGCTTCATTACATTAATTTGACAAAATTAATTCCTTCCTTTTCACACTGAACTCCATAAACCATTGAAATATTGCTATTGGAATAAAGGTGGTAATTAAAGTAACATAGTCTTATGGACTAATCAGAAAAATATTCAGTAAGCTCATGAATAATAATCTCCTTCATTCCACACACACAGGAGCACAATGAATGTTAAAATATATTTCACCCTAAACAGTTATTTCAATGTAATGGAAGTCAGTGAGAAATCATAACAAAAGTTATCTCATGACACTTTACATTTAGAGCTGGTCAAGGCCAGACTAAAACTTTCTACCAATAAATTCAAAGAAGTGGCAGTATTTCATCAAACTTAGAGAGGATGTGAAAACAGTACTGACATGTCAGTGACTGAGACTGTTGTAATCAAAAGGCTTTTGACCCAGTCACTCTCTCAAAGTCAACACTTTCTGAGACATGAACATGTACTTCCCACTCAAACACATCCTCAAAACTCATGAGAGTGGGATTACAAAAAAAACAACAACAACTGAATGTGAACATGCCTACACTGTTCAATATGACCACAGAGAAGAGTCCCTGAATTTACCTAAATCAAGGATCCTGATTCCAAATCTGAAATCATAATTTTAACAGCAGGTCAGGTTAAGAATTACAGCTATTAGCTGCATATCATACTAGTGTTTTATTTCTATAAATTCTAAGTAGACATATAGACAATAGTTGTGGGGACCACGAGCTGCACTGATGTTACATAATTAAAATGCATATAATTTATTGAGGTGGTCTCTATGGTTTAATTACTTTTCATGTAGCTGAAATAAACACATTTTGACATTGTATATTAATTTCCCAATTTGATAAACCAGGTAAAAAGGACTAAATTACTGAAACTAGGGCGACACGGTGGTGCAGTGGTTTGCAGTGGTTAGCACTCGTGCCTCACAGCAAGAAGGTCCCGTGTTCCCGGGTGGGACCTTTCTGTGTGGAGTTTGCATGTTCTCCCCGTGTCTGCGTGGGTTCTCTCCGGGTACTCCTCCCACAATCCATAGGTTAATCGGCTAATCTAAATTGCTTGTAGGTGTGAATGTAAGAATGATTGTTTGTCTCCATATGTCAGCCCTGCGATGAACTGGCAACTCCCCTTGGATAGGCTCCATGTGACCCTAGTAAAGCGGGTATAGAAAATGAGTGAATTACTGAAACTACTATGGGCCCTGATTTTGTTGACAAGATTGTTATCTTGTACAAAGACATCTATGTGGGGGCCATCATTAGGGCTCATGACACCAGTTTGTTGTTTTTCTTCTTTTTTTTTTATCTTCAAGCCAGGTCACCTCAGTGACCTGGGAATCTCAGCTAAATTTCTCATCTTTCATCAAGTAGAAACAAACACCCCATCAATTAGAGTCATGATATCTAAGCATTATACACCTGCAGGAGCCTCTCTCAGTTTTGTTGGTGTTTGATCATGAACACGTAAAGTTGTGCTGAGCATTCTGTCAGTTTTTTTAGTGTGGACTGCTTACACGGGCATGTCAACACAAACACACTGTCACAACCCATAAGTACAAGAGCAAGAGCCTGAAATATTTTGGAATCACTCTGAGGCAGTCAAGCTGATGGGCAGTGGCGTTCCTGGAGCGATGTACTCCCTGGGCAAAAGCCCCATTTGCCACCCGGGGGGGGTTGCTGTTGGAGGAGCGGAGCGGGGGGGGGGCGATGGCGCCCCCCATTAAGTGGCACTAGGGGCAATTGCCCAGCTCGCCCATGCCTTGGAACGCCCCTGCTGATGGGCTCTGTCTTATGTCTCTTCCTCAGTGGAATAGTACATTTGATCAATTTAGCACATATTATTTTCATATAATGTAAATACACAATAAAAGGTATTGGCATAAAATTGATAATAAACGTTTTTTGCTTTGTTTTTTTACATGTTGACATAAATCATTCCACATTCCAGATGTGGAATCAGCATGCATAATTTAGCCAAGATCAGACACTTTCACTCCAGTAGAAGAGGAGTGTTTTTGTTGTCCTCTGCTATAGGCCAACAAATATCATGATTTGGGGCAGAATCATCTTTGTTTTGCCATGCTTTTTATGCATTTTAACACAGATTTGAAACAAAGTTGAACACAGACAACTGACATATGACATATGACAACTAACAGGTCATATTTTCTTTTTTGCATTTTCCCATCCAAATCCAAGTCTTTGCGTTGGCGCACACACAGGTCTAGATTGTTTTGACTAATCACATAACCCGCAAGGATTATTGTAAGTAGGCCTAACAAAGGGTTTCGCAATAGTAGGTCAACATCTCCCCATAAATAAAATGATAAGACAGCAGGTGAGTCTAGTGTGAATTTGTCCTATTTAAAAGCAGTACTTTGGGTCTCGGGCCGATAAAGTGTCCATCTACGGAAAGTTTACGGTTATGTAACCTGAATAAACATTACAGATCTACTGCGGCCAGTGCCAAATTCGGAAATACATATTTGGTATAAGCTCAAAAATGCTGAGACATTATTGGTTGAATTGGACTCTACGCTCCGCCTTCGAGTCGTTGATTACTTTTTCCTCTTGCCCCCTCCCCTTCAGCCCCAGTTCTCCACCCACCCGCCGACAGAGAAGACCCGTTCAGAGCCGCCAGTCCCTCGTCTAAACATATGGCAAAAACAGCCTTTTTTCTTTCTTATATCATTGTGCCCACTACTCTTTAAAAATTCCGCCGAAAAAGAGAAGACGATTTTCCAAAACATTTTGGCCGTTATCTCACGTAAGTATAACGGAACGCTTGGTTTGAGTTCCTTGGATTCAGCAGGCGGACGTTAACATGGCGGGCTAGTCTTTCTGTCTTCTTGCCACACATGACAGACCGATTCATTGTATTTTGTGGTTATTTTTACGGATTAATGGTACATATGATGGTATTCGAAATTTCCGAAGCGACAGGAAGAACTTGTATGCGACCACTGTCGTGTATTTATTCAATGTTGGTGTTTGTTATTAGAAACCGTTGTGCTAACATAAGCTTCTTCTATCGCCGTGCGGTCGATAGCCAACTCAACGTTAGCAGATCTAGCGCTGCCAAGTCTCACAGCAGCACGCTTAGTCGTGTTACCTTTGTTTGTCACAGCTGACGTTGTGTTATATGTTTATTGTTCAGGGCGTTTTTTGTTGTATCCGATAAGTATTTTTGACGTTTTCAACATTAAATGTTAATATCACATTTGTCAAGTTTGACACTGTCACCACAACGCATGCGCATGACATTTCCAAGCAGACTAACGTTCAGGTGAACAGATAATGAATGAAAACAGGCCGAGAAGTCAATCATGGAGTTCAGCAAGTGTTCTGAGTCCTGCGGAAGTCACTTTCTACTTATAGATAGTGGAGGCTGAAATTTTAACCTGTAACGACAAATGTAAATCCATAATTAGTCGATGTAAACACAGACACTGTGCATCGGATTCCCTGAGTTTATAAATGGATTTCTACACCGCAGTGATCCACACATATGTACTATAAATGTACTCCTGCTAATGTAAAGGTAAACACGTGTATTGTAAACGTCATCACTTTACAGTAGTGATAAAAGTGAATGTGTTGTAAATGTTGTTAAATAATTATAGCTTATGGTGTATGTACAGAGTTGTAATACTGCTGATGTCTGTTTCTCAGGGCTCCCCCGTCTCTGCACAGGTGTATGATCGCTACCCAGAGGGCCTAGGGGCGGCTCTGTACCGGGAGCACTTTGACTTCAACGCTGAGCCGCCTTGGGATCCTAGCTGATAGCGGGACAAGTCCATCTCCTGACTTGTCCATGTGAGTCATCAAGTTCCTATTATACACATCAAAGATGCATGCTTGTTCACATTAATGTGCACGCCTGTGGCAAAGTTCAGTGTCAAAGTGTTGTAGTTAGATATTATCATTCAAACTGTTGGTCTGATATCAAACATGTTTGTAGTGGATTACATGAGTTTGTTGTAGATTAATAGGAATTTCTGATATTTAATTTGCAAACCAAAGTTCAATATGGAAATTACACATCCGGAGTTACGATTTTTCAAGTTTACACATTTTTCTGTGACTGGTGACTAGCAAATCCAGTTGAACATAGATGACAGTATATGTGTCATACTTGTAGTGCATTAATACACTCAGTTTTTGGGAGTAACTGGTACATGTAATATGTATGATGTGATATAATTGCGAAATAAATGTAAATGCAGTCTGTTACTGATGGTGATTCCAACACAGTTAAATTAAATTATTTTACGTTCAGTGAAAGTCTTACAGAATATTACTTTCATTTTGTTGTTTTTCAGTGTGTAGCAGTGTCTTCTTTAACTTTGTGTGGCCTTCCATATCCCATAGACAAAAGCAGCAGAATGGAGTCAAATTGACCCCAAGGGTTAAGCATACAGCTTTGGAAATAGTAGTAGTCCCAATGTGATAAAGTAGTCAAAAGTTGACATCTTTCTTCTGTAAATGTGACTTCAGGGTATTTGTGTGGTGAAAACCCTGAATAAGATAATACATGCAAGACAAACATATATATATATAGTGAGACCTATGGCATTTTGCTTTACAGAATTAAAGTTTATTTAAATCGATGACAAACCCAAATTTTCATGTTGAAGAGCTCAGGGTCTTAAGAGTAATTCACAAGGCTGTTTTTCTACACTGTACAAGTCAGCATTGTGGTGAAGAATTTTCAGTTTTATTGCCAAGTTTAAACCCTCTGTTGTAGTCAGTTGCATTATCCATTTCATTTATATTATCAAAACTAGTCATCTGTAACCTGTTGCACTTCAAAATTAACCCTTCCAACGCAGCAATACTGTAGTAGAAATGCATTTGAGTAAGAGGCCCCTTAGCTCTCTGTGTGTGGATGGTCATTGGTCTGATTAGATAAAAAAAAATTGTGTTGATATTAATGTTGGCATTTGTTTCTCTCTTCTTCTGTTTTGTAGTTTGTTGCATACCGGCAGGACCCCATTGGCTCAGTCGTGACCCCTTGACTTGGTTATCTGTTCTTTATGATTATTGGATTGTTGGAATACGGTCAAGATGAAAGGACTTGCTGACAAACCTAGCTACATCATTGAACTTATGGAGGGAGGAGTGACCCTTGAGGATATTATCGATGGTCACATCTATGAGCAGACTCTGGTCAGTTCATATACATTTGTTATATTTTTAGTGTCATTTCTGTAGAAAAGACACATATGGCATGTAGGTCTGTGTAGTCAGTGCACTGTTTCATTTATTTCTAGGTGGAGAAGAATGCATTTGTGGTAGGAGATCTAGGTGCCCTCATGCGACAACATGTGTGCTGGCAGAGCTTGGTGCCACATCTACAGCCATACTACCCAGTCAAATGCAACAGCAGCCCTGTAGTCATTGAAGTATTAGCCTCTCTGGGCCTTGGCTTTGTCTGTGCCAACAAGGTAAGCTTCACAAAATTAAAGTCAGGTAGTCCTTAATTTATTGTCCAGCCGTCTCAACACATCATCCTCTGATGAGGTTGTTAAAATGTTGAAGCAAGTACATTACAATCATCAGTTGATTATTTGTCAGCTGATTAGTGTTATGCTTTTGACTTATGTAACACACTTAGTACCTTTTCTACTTATTTCAATCATTTATCTAAAATGTGTGTCCCTTTCCATCAGGCTGAAGTGAGTTTGGTGCTGGAGCATGGTGTACCACCAGAAAACATCATTCTGTCTGGTGTTTGCAAGCAGCTGGCACTTATCAAGCATGCAGCCAAGAACAACATCCAGCAACTTGTGTGTGAAAATGAGGCAGAGTTGTCCAAGATTTCTCGTCTGCATCCTGGTGCAAAGTAAGTCAAGAAATTAAGCAGCTAGTTTTTAACCCAATACATGTCTATTGAAACAGGAAAAAAATAACAGGTAAAGAAAATGTTTGTTGATTGGGGGGGGGGTTGAGAAATGACAATGATAAACTTCATTTCAAACAGAAGTAGGAATAAAATGTAAAGGTGAACAAAAGGCAAAAAGAAATTACAAATTTAAACAGAACACTCCAAAATTATTGAAGGTAATCACCAAAAAGAAGTGTCTCACAGTTTACAGCTATTTCATTGTGGCTCTTAAACAACAATTTATGTCCAAAATGGAGTAGGAAGAAGCAGAGCTCACATTTTCTTACCCCAATTTTACATGATTTTGCTAATCAGCTAAAGTATAGAGTCCATAGCAATGAATAGTTTGGTAGTACCCGGCTCCACTGTAGGTGGTCACCAGCCCCCCAGAGATGAACCCATGGCCTCTTTCTCAGTTATTAAATCATTAAACAAAAGAGAACAAATTATAACATGCCGTTAATAACTACTACTGTTGCACTCCTGTTCAATTGTTACCATATCTTTGGAAAATAAGGTTTTTATACCTCTTAAATTTTGTGATGTTTTCACACCATTTAATATTTTGTTCCATTCACAACACAACATGAAATCCCCATCTTTTTAAGATTTATTGTATTACTATTCTATTGTTGTTATTGCTTAGAGCTGGGGTCACCAACCCTGGTCTGTAAGATCTACTGTCCTGCCTGTTTTCGATGTTTCCCTCTTCCAGCACACCTAATGGTTGTTATCAGGCTTCTGCAGAGCTTGACAATAGGCTTATCATTTGAATCAGGTGTGGTGGAGGAGGGGTGCAGCTAAAACATGCTGGATGGTAGATCTCGAGGACCAAGGTTGGTGACCCTTGGCTTCAAGGGACCTTGTCTGATTACAAACACTGTTACCTTTTTATTAAAAATTTTGTCTAGGTTGCTGTTGCAGTTGACCACTGAGGCCCATGCTGCTGAGACCAGTATGGCCTTCGGCTCCTCTCTGAAAAGCTGTCGGCACCTACTGGAAGTAGCCAAGGAGCTGGGAATCCAGGTGGTGGGGGTGACATTTCACATCCCCAGCTCCTGCCAAGACCTGCCACAGGCCTATACCCATGCACTGTCCGATGCCCGCTGTGTATTCGACATGGGGGTGAGTATTGTTTTTCATCTGTGCTAGGATTACTGATATTTTTGAAATGATACTGACTATATCAACACGTACCACATATCTATTGAACACTGGTCCCAGCTCTTGTTACAAATATATGATTCATTTCAGTAAGGGTATAAACTGACTTGTGCTGCTTCTGTTCAGGTGGAGCTGGGATTCAACATGAACATTCTGGACATTGGAGGTGGTTTCACTGGCTCAGAGTTTCAGCTCAAACAGGTGAGTGGTAAACAATTGCTTTTTCAGTCAAATCGAGGAGCTTAAAAGTAGTCCACACTTACCCCGGTTCTCATCAAATTGAAATCAAATCAAATTTAATTTATAGAATGCCAAATTATAACAAAAGTTATCTCATAACACTTTACATATTGAGTCAGTCGAAACTAGACTCTCAAGCCAATTTACAGAATCCTCCAGAACCAAATACTTGTGACTGGTGACAGTGGTGAGGAAAAACTTCCTTTTTAACAGGCAGAAACATTGAGCCTGACTCCTGGAGGATGGTCCTCTTCCTTGACCAGTTGGGGTAAAATAGAGAGGGTAAAGGAGGGGAGAGAAGGAGGGAAGTAGGGGGGAGAAACATGGATGCAATTGATGCCAAGATAACTAAACTACAACTGTCAAAAGTAGATCAGCTTGTGTTAGTATAATTACTAAAAACTAGAACAAAGGTCCATAACCATTAATACTACTACACAAGTATTAACAGTGGACTGTACTGCTGTACTGTTTTAACTGCTACAACAGTTAGTACAAATAATAGAAACCTCCACCATCTATGGAACTATATGATAAACACTATCCCAACTTTGTGGATAAGTGAGTGATGATGATGATGAAGATGGGAGAGGGGCAGGACCACAGCAGCAGGTACAGAATTGGTCCATGGAAAACCTGTGATGATCCTGGAAAACCTGTGAGGTGATAAAGCACAGAGACTCTGGGGAAGAAGTGGAGTCAGAAACATGCATTTGTTGGGGCATAAATAGAAGAGAAGATTACAAGAGAGAAGGTCAGTGAAGAGGAGGAGTCTCCCAGTAGTCTAACCCTATAGCAGCATGACTAAAAGTAGCCTGAGCTGCCCTAACTATAGCATTATATGACTATTGTGTAGTGGATAACTATACTATATCAAAAAGGAAAGTTTTAAACCTACTCTGAAGATTTCTTGTGAAATTTTGTGATATACAGTTACATCAGAGGTTAATTATACTGTACATGGTGAACTTGAAATCAAAACTTCACTGAAAAACTCCAGTTACACCATGGTAATTAGTTAACAGAACTGAAGGTATTTCATGTCTCATCTCTACTAACAGCCTCTTAATTCTCATTTTCTTGTTTGTGACTACAGGTTGAGTCTGCAGTCAGGCCTCTGCTGGATACATACTTCCCTCCACTATCTGGTGTGCAAGTGCTGGCCCAGCCTGGCAGCTTCTATGTGGCTTCTGCTTTCAACCTGGCTGTAAATGTCATCGGCAAAAAGGTGGTGACCCGCCACTGGGACAGCTTAGCTCATGGTGAGTTTCTCAGTTCAGTCAAAACTTTTCCATTCCTGAACAAATGGTAAAGAGGAATGCTTCATGGACCTCCAGACAGTAATGAAAAATGGTAAGAGGTGCACTTTGAAGGAATTGTCAGTACACAAAAAATACAGAAACCCAGGTACCCTCTTATAATCTTAAAATGCCTATTAATTATGGTAGGTCTCAAGGGACCTCACTGAACCCCCAACACATTTCAGCCTGCTGGCTTTCATCAGGGGGACAAAGCCAGCAGGCTGAAATGCGTTGGGGTTCAGTGAGGTCCATTAAGACATGTCATAATTAAAGGGGCATTTTAAAATTCTAAGAGTGCCTTGGTTTTTGTATTTTTTATTTATCGTCCTCCCAAAGAGAGAATGGATTGCATGTCTGTATTTGTTCTGTTAAGATGTACAAGACCATCTTCATTTCTGACGTGGCATTGTATTTACATAGATGAGAACAATGAGAATGCAGAGTTCCTGTACTACATGAATGAGGGTGTTTACGGTCCATTCAACCTCAAGCTACTTGGAAACTCCATCGCTGCCCCGACAGTGCATAAGGTTAGTAGGTCTCCACCCAAGAGAGTTCAGCCCATTCAAGACTAAATTCCCTATCTGATGGCAAGTCTATCTGAGTAATTGAGTCAGGTCATGTATTATAACTGGTAGAGGAAGCGAGATTAGAATTGCTGTAGATAATGAACTATACAGCCTTGTTTAGAGATTTTATTACATTAGTATTGTCTTTTTCAACACAAAGCCCTGGGTATTGAAACATACATGGAGAATTCTTATATAATCAGCCAACCCAGAAATATCAGGGTGGCACCCACTCTTCATTAGAATGAACTTTTCAGTGGATTGTGTGGATTTTGTTGTGGGTTCTATTTATGTGCACAACTCATTAACGAACCAGTGACCCTAAAAGTAGATCTGAATCATGTATTCATGTAGTAATCAATCACTGAAAAGTAGCAGGTCATGGAAAAGTTATTTAAACAAAAGTGTAGAATTAATTAGTTGTACCAACTTATTCTTTTTTAAATCAGAACTTTTGGTACACATTAAGTCAGTGTTTTAAGCAACTGAAGGACTAAGACTTTTGGAAACACTGTTGACCTTGTTTTAGTTTACAAACTCCAGGGTTGCAATGACCCAGTTGTCTGAATTTGCTGTGTGATTGGGCCTTAACAGCAAGTGCACCCCTGATTTGTTGCATCCCTTTCATGCCTTCTAGAAAAAAACAGATCTTTGCTTAACCCTGAATTGCAGTTGTTTATTCAATATGAATACTGAGTTAAAGGTGGTTATATCCTTGATGTCAGTATCCAGTGGCATTATCAGCCCCCATACATGATTCCACATCATGGAACATGTTTCAGTTGTATTGGAATTCTTGGGGGTTATTTCTGAAATGTAAGGTTTCATTTTTGAAAAGGCTCCATTTTCAATATGAATTAGCATGGAGGTTTGTAAGTTTTCTAATCATTACATATTTCAATGGTGCTATTTCCTTTTTACAGCATGCATTGTGTGCTGAAGAGGCAGTGTATCCCAGCAGCCTCTGGGGTCCATCTTTGGACCAGCTTGACCAGGTGGTGGAGCGCTGCCTGCTACCTGAGCTCACTGTGGGAGACTGGCTTCTCTTCTCCAACATGGGAGCATCAGGCCTGGAGGAGTGCAGCTGCCTCTCAGGCTCATCCCAGCTGCCAGTGTACTACACCGTCTCCACCTCTGACTGGTGAGTACTGAATCATATTTTTCAGGAATACACATACACATGTGGTAGGAAGATTGTCATTGTCTGTTCTTGGTGTCGTCTGCAGGTACGAAATGTTGGAAGCCGGCGTGGTGTTGGACAGTACCATGAAGAACTTCGACATGGTGCAGTACAATGCATAAACTCCCATTTGCCCTGGCCCAGGATGATGTTGCACAGATCCTCCTCAACCAGAGTGAGGTCAGAGCGGTATTATGGGACGAGCAGCTTCATGTGGTCAACATTCCAACCACCTTGGAAAGTGTCGTGTTATATTATTTCTTCCAGGAATTTGACTTTTTTTTTTTTTTTTTTTTTGTACCTCTGAAAACAGAAAATTGTTGGCTTTTAGCTAATGATTCATACCTCAAATGATTTAAAAAAGGTATCTGGAAGATAATCTTCTCATGTTTGCTCCTCTCTCTAATTGACCTAAAGAAAAACAAAACTTGTCAGCTTAAAAAAAAAAAAACTCCAGCCCAAGCTCGAATGACATTATGCAACAAAATGGATGACTCTTTGGAGATGGGACCCCAGCCTTTTTGGGGTGGTTGTTTCCTTACTAAAATCCAGTTTACAAATGCACAATTAATTTAAATCATGTTCTCTATTGATTACCTGTCAACAGTCTTGTAAATCGTGTGTCTCTTGAACACATCAGTTTTTTCTGTATATGATTTTTGAGGCGTTTGAAGGAGTCAGTGCCTTGTGTAGACTCTACTTCAAACACCACATAATTTAAATGAAATTATGACAATGGCGTAACCTATTATTGCAGTTCACCTCATTACATTTTATTTATTGGATTCAGATAGTACTGGGGCATGTTAAAAGCTCCAACTTTAAGTGTATTTTTGCCCAGGTATTATGCAGTGACCCATCAACAGTGTTTTTCTGACAAGATATTGATGTGTTTTTTTAACGCTACATGGATTTAAGTGTGCTGTGATTTACCATTTGTGACCTCAGTCATTTTCCCTTACTCATAAGGCATGAAGGATCTGCTATGGGATAATTTCTCAACACTGAGATGTGGCTTTGTTGTATAGAAAGCTACATTCACATTTAGAAAGGCATTCCTGGCCTCTAATAGAGAGAGGTGAATCAGGTTTACAATGCACAAAATCTTTTGTAGGTTAAACAAATACTGTGACATTTCACAATGCAGCCCTGGTTTCTCAGATCTGTCAGATTAGGGGTTCTTCCTCATTGTCCTACAATCTGAAAAACCAGCAAACAACCCTATCCTGAAGAGTACTCAAGCATATGTGATCAGTATCTGAAGTCAAACACAAGTTAGTTGTACATGACCTCTCTGGGGCAGTGCAAAAATTAAAACAACTTTTCCTCATGCCTTTCTATTGTTGAGGGCTGTAATGCACAGTCTCTTGTACAGCTAAATGTCTAATATTATAAAAGATGACCTGACTTAACCGGCAGTTTTTAAAGAATCTTGTCCTTGTGTTACAAATTACTGATGTATTAATTACTTGCTGTCTAAGGCACTAATGGACCATCGCCCATTTTTGACTGTAAATTGTGCTTGTTAAAGTAATGAAAGTGATTAATTTAATACATTTCTGACTGAAATCATTTGTCCTGTGTGTGTGTGATCTTTGCCATTGAGGATATAGAAGTTGCCCTTTCACCTCTTCACCCACTTCTTAGGGTGGTGTCACACCTGCACCATTAAAACAGACTGGATTCTGGAACACCTACAAGTTCAGTTTGTTTGGGCTGGTGTAAAAGTGGACCAGTTTGTTTTGGTTCTGACTAAAGAACCATACTGAGACCGTCTTCTGAAGATTGTCTCGGTACGGTTCCATGTGGACTCTAGTGCGGTTTGCTGATGGTGAAAACACTGACCGGCCTTGATTTGGCCCATTTTTGTTGTGGCAAGTAGGTTAACATTTACAACAGTTCCTGTTACCATACATCATAAGTGAAATAGCTTACCAAAGAGATTTCCGAAAATGTCTCCGAAATACAAGTTTGTTCAGGAGCTTAGCCTGTTTTCTGCAATGGTGTCTTTTAATACGTCTTCGCTGTGAAAAAAAGAACCATAAAGTGTTCTTGTGCTGAATACGTGCTGGAACAACAGCAGTATTTGTGCTTGCTGCACAAATAAATGATGGTAATATATAGCTACAGTAATAAGTAGAAGAGTACTGTTCATAGTTCCGGAATAAACCAATCAGCCTGTCCTCCTCTGAAGAATTTTTCCCTCTTCACATGCTGAGCCAATCAGCATTCACATATGTCACTCAAAACACAGTATTTTGTGAATAGCGAGTGGGGGAATATATAACATTCATAGTGGTTGCTTCCTTTGCAAAAACACTAGTGTGAATGTGGACCAAACTAGTTAAGAATTGCAACATTGTAACAACTTTGGAGCCCAACCGAACCACTGTACCAGACTAACGGGTATGAACAGGGCCGTTGACAGCTTTGGCTGGGCCCGGGACAAAATAATCTGAGTGGGCCCACACATTTAGAAATTAAACAGAATAATTAATTGTATCTTCATGAAGGACCAGTGAGACCAAGGAGTTATTTTAAGTGGTCTGCTGTACAAGAACACAGGCATTAATGTGATTTCACAAAGATGGTCCCCAAAAGAGAGAAATCCCAACATAGGTTGTCAGTTTACAGATAAATTTCATATCACACTGCATGAGAAAAGTTTGTAGTAATAAATGGCACAGTACCACAGTAACTATGAGTATTGCAGACAGGCTTAAACAGAGCGGTGTTAGAAATGTGAAATAGTCTGCATGACCATTAAGTGTCCTTTAAAATGGAGAATTCCACTTCCCAGCACCTTCAGAAAGAAGGGATGGATTACCAAGTTTAAAAAACCCCAAAAACCTATGAACATGCAACAGGCCTGCCATACATTTCCACCATCTGAATTTGCTAACAGTAGTTTGGCCAATGACTGTGTTGTCCAAGTAACAAGTTAAAGTTAATCCTAGGCTTCTTTAAGAGGAGCTGTTAGAGCTCCAATCAAGTATGTTGTGTATATGATAAACAGGATACGAAACCCTCTTTTTATTTTAGTTTGTGTGATAATAAGATCAGTGGAAGTTCAGATGTAGGACAGAGCACAAAATCCATCACTGTATAGAGGAGAATTGGGCAATATGACAGTAAATAATAAAGACGGAATAGCATTTATTAATTAGATGGGAACAAAGCACTCATTCATGCACACAGCATGGCATCCAGGAGCAGCACTGAAATAGAAACACAACACATATGTACTTACATGTCTGGATAAATGATACAGCAACTGATGGGAATAGAAATATCAAGGAAAAGGAACAAAGAGAAGGCTTGTTTTTATCATAACTATGTTTGGAAATAATATGCCATGCAGGTGCGTTACCTCTGGGATGAGACCCTGCTATGGTGAGAAATTCTGCTGCAGTACAGCCATCTTACCGGCTGCCATTTAATCTGATCTTCTGAGATGACATTGTACGTTACTGCAGGTTGTAATACTAGCTATTACCTTACTAATCAAAGTTAATATTTTGGATGTTACTTCGGCCTGATGTCCAAAACTTTCTATACAAATATTAGTCGTTAATCCAAGTTATAGTGTGTCATGTGATGGAACAAATTGACAATTATAGTTCACTTTGGTGGAGTTAAAAAAATAGTACTGACTTCAAAGTGAAAAATTATTTGCTAGCCAAAAATTGTTAATTTCATTTATAATTTGCCAGAATTTAGCAAGGAGGTTACACTGGTGACTTTAAGTTGCCTTTGCACTTTTGCCTTTCCGTTTAGCATTATCACGATATGTGAAAATTGTTAGCCAAGAAAGACAAACACAAGATTAAGGAAAATGTCGACTCAAATTGTACAAAAAGTAAAATTGTTTTTAAATTTCGCAACTGTTTTCCTATATATTGTGATGTTTTAGCTAGCTGTAATTTTCTTTATGTTTTACATTTTATATAAACTATTCAAGCCAAAATTATTGTTGACTTATTAGTAATTTAACTTCTCCTCATATCAAAATGGTGAGTGAATCTAATTGGTTAAAAAAGTAGCATGATATGACGTCACAACAGAGGGACCGCCCATTTAGCTCATTTTCTCGACAGCTCATTGGTCCCCTTTAGTCATATACCATGTGACTAAATGGAGGGGGCCCTGAAGCCACGCCCCCTGCCCTAGCTATGTGTGACAGAACAACAAAAATCCACTTAACAATTATGTGAGTGCATGAAGTTCACAAACTGAAATAGAAACACATCAACTGGGCTATCTCAAACAATGATGGGCAGTATAGATAAAAGAATAAACGCTTATTTAGTTTTGTGGTTGAGGAAGCTCCCATTGGTCAGTGGCTGCAGTATGCAAATGAAGACGGCTACGTCATATCCTGAACTTGAGCGCCATTTTTTCCTCCATGGAGAAAGAAAGGGACAAAAGCTAGACCAAAAATAACTTATCTCTGGAGGGGGTTCGCAAACCTTTATTTTAATATTTGACTACATTACTTATAGAGTAGTGTATCTTCGCGGAGTGCGCTGCTCTGATGAGTATTTCTGCGCAGCGGTTCCAGCGGGCGCAGTTTACCGACACACACGGGCGGGCGGGTGGAAGTGGAAAACGTTAACCCTGTCGGAGGTGGCACAGCGACAACTAACGTCGACCGACACTGAAATTGGACGAGGTAAATATGTGAGAGGAGGTTGTGCATGCTCTTCTGATGAGAAGAAGCGACGTGACCAGCTCATTGACCGGCGTGTTGCTATCGGCTGCAGTGGGTTTTTACCGACTCCACCATAGACAGCATCCACAGAGCTGCTGGCATGCACGGCTGTTTAAACCGTACAGAATTACATATTAGTCTGAATATTTGTAGATACCGTGTTTCCTTTAGAAAGTAAATAGCTTCTTAATCCATCAGTAATAGATAATATTCATTGTAGCTGTATCTGTTACAGGTAGTGTGTGAGATGTATGAAGAGAAATAAACTGTTACACAGCTGTTAATGTTTTACTGTTTATTAGCATTGTGCTAATGTTGAGTTTGTTTTTTTAACAAATGTTGCAATGCTTCGAGTTGTCCAAGTGATTATCGGCGCAGGCATATTGGACTATAATGCTGCAATACTAGTGTTTTACGACCGTATTTACACACATTTTTAGTTTAGATTCCAATTGATTTTATTGAATGAAACGTAAAAGTAACAGGCTTTTATGCTTCATAGAGATGCCATCATAGCACTAAAACCATAACATTGAATGGAAGAACACTTGTTGGTATCAACACTGTATAGATCAGCTGATCACAGTTAAATTGGATTTACTATAACAATTTTTTATACTGTTGTAGTTTTTCACATATATATAACTATGCAAGTAGAAAATATGTTAGAGATCAGCTTTTAACCTACTGACCTTCGGAGATTTTATTCTAGGAACAAGTAGACAAAACGGTTTTAGATCAAGTTCAGGATCAGACGATAATCCATGCACTATTTCTTTTTGAGAAAATTTGGATGCTTTGTTATTTAAAACAGAAATACAATTTGTAAATAGTTCATATGTCTTTTAGCAAATTTTTGTGTCATGGTACAAAACAAAGCCCAGATTTTGCAGGTGAAATTTACATCAAATGTTAGTTTTCACTACATTGTCATTGCGATCTAATAACTATTTTCAAAGCTCCACAAACTAACAACAGTTAATTTGATGTGTTGACTGTTGCCATTTTAATTCTGCAAAGGTAAACTTTTTTTTATTATTATTATTATTTATTTATTTATTTTTTACAATTGTTCACATCCAAATTCCACTATTTAGGTCAAATGTAATGCACATAAGAATAATTAATTTAACTGACAACTTGTTCATTGCTTGCGTCAAGAAAACGTAAACAAATGAACAGTCTGGCCAAAAAACTAAATATTTAGCAGGATTGTCTTTAACTTTGATATAAGGACACATTTACTGTGATAGTACTTATGCCACACAATGCAAATGTCAAGCCACAATAAATGATGCAGCATTTATTTCCATCTAGATTTGCTTAAATTTTTCATCGAGATCTTGTATTGATGATGGGAGAGTCAGACTGCTGTGTAAATTCCTCCCTGTCACATCCCAAAGATTCTCTCACGGGTTCAGGTCTGGTTTCTGTGGTGGCCAAACCATGTGTGTAAGTGATGGTCATATCTTGTGCTCTCTGAACCACTCTTACACCATTTGAACCAGATGAATCCCGGTAATGGCATTTTGGAACATGCCTTTGTCATTAAAGAAGAAAAATCCACTGGTTATTCAGTATATTCAGGTAGTCGGCTCAACTCATTTTATGAACATATGTTGCGGAATCTAAACCTGACCAACTGAAGTAACCCCAGACATTAATCATGATGGGTAAATCACTTAATTACCTCTCTTCTCTACCCTCATGTACCCATCACTCTGGAACAGGTCAGTCTTGACTAACATGATGTTTTGTCATTGAAACGCATTCCAATCTTTATGCTCTCAATCAAGCTGATCATTGTTCAGAAATGAGAAGCTAATAGAATAGAACCAATAGACTGATCTGTTTGCCGAGTTAAATCTAGGTGTACACTTTTATGGCCATGCCGTATACCTAAAATTGAATGCATCATTGATATTTTCATACGCTTTAAATTTTTTTTTATGCTTGTCTGTAATATAACAATGTGTCATTATTCTCTTACATTTATCAGGCATCGCGAAGAATATGTATCAGGCTCCTGTTGGAAATATTGAGACCATCCGTAAAGCACGTAGGGCTGTGAAAAACATCCTATGTGAGATTGGCTTGGAGGACTGCCAAAAACATCTGAAGGTAGGTTTCATGAACTATGTGTCTGACTGGTGGACTCTGTTAGTATCATCTTAAATACAGAAGCCACTTCTTGGTGTGAAGAGGAGAGTTTTCATTAGTGAGATTATAAATGGTAAATAAGCAAGTAAGTATCATTATAACTATGGATGGAAGCTCCTTACCTTTTGATGGAATTATTTGCTATCAAAAATCATTGTAAAACTACATGTTAAAGCAGATAATTAAAGTATTTTCCCCTGGGGGATCATGCTCCTGGGCCAGGTTTACATCTTTGTCACTTTTTTTTCCAGCCTTGATGAGTCTGCATCCTGGAATATTGTTTATAAAGAAAGTCCCAAAACAACCTAAACCTGTCAGATTTAGCCACTGATGAGAAATGTCCAACTTGGGGTTTTCCATAGTTTTCTCACAGCCTCAGATTCTATGGTGGATTTTTGTGGTCATTAAGTAACAAAAAAGCAATAGTTTTGTGGAAGAATTTTAGATCTGTACTGTTACAATCTTCGTAAAATTGCTTATTAGCCTAGTATTTTTCCTGATTATTGGTAATGAAAAGAAATCAGAGAGAATATAACAGGCTGCTGGTGCTGTTCATTTAGTTAAAGGCTGGTTATCAGAATTATTGGAATTACAGTATTAGTACTTGAAAGCAAAAGTTATATGATTTTTTTAAAAAGTGATTTTAACATGACGAGTGGCACTAGAGAGCACTTCCAATCATTTGCCTTTTGTTTTATGACAAATATATGTGGACATTTTATAGGCATGTCATGATTCTTATAGAATTGCATATATTGCCATAATTTGAGCTCAAGGTCAAACTTTCATAATGACAATAGTCTGAACCTGTGTAAAAGCAATTGGATGGAACTAACAGAAATGTCATTTTCTGTCAATATTTACATAACATTGTTTTCACTATCAGAAATGTTTTTCACTATTATCATTATAGTTTGTTTTGTTTTGTTTTTTAATGTGCAAGTTGTAGGTTTTTTCTTTAGTATCAGACATGGGTTGCTCATTGACGAGGGAAGCACATGTCACGTGAATGGCCTTCATATTTTTGTGTGCCTTTTGTGTAGAAAGTAATAATCAACAAATATCATTGGTTAAAAATATTGACATTTTCTGAAGAAATTCTAATAGCTTGGCAACACCATACATGACAGTCAAAGGTAGTGGAAAGCTCTGAGCAGCAACAGAAAACTCTGATACACGTCTCTTTTACCAATGCAATTTTCTTAAGAGTCTGGTTTCAACCAGCTCTCTATACAATTTGATTGATTGATTGATTAACACATTTCACAAACCATAAAAAGCAAATGCAAAAGTTTTAGTAAATGTCTCCTTGTTTTGGTTAGGTGTACAGTGCTGCATCTGTATAAAGTACTATTACTAGGGTTTTACTTCACCAGTGACCACAGAATGAACAGCAACAAGTGGTTAATAATCTCCACTAAATGTTAACATGTCAGTGTTTTTGTGTGATAGTTGAATGCATCAGCAATCATGCCTTCCAGTACACCATCAAGACTCCAAAAAGGCTGGGTACCCTGAACTACTGTTCAGTGCATAGGTACAGACAACAGTCAGAGCCCTCCATCCAGTCCTTGACATTTTGTTGATGATGTTTGTATTTTTTACTTAAAAAATTCAGAATTTATACCCCTACTATTACAACAGTTGTCATGCTGTCCAGTAGTTCAGTTTTTGTCCAGGTAGGCTAGAAACTTTATCCAACGTAATTATTACCTCCGCCAAGGAGGTTACGTTTTCATCGGCGTTGGTTTCTCTGTTTGTCTGACTGTTAGCAAGATAACTCAAAACGTTATGGATGGATTTTCATGAAATGTTCACAGATTGTCAGAAATTGGTTATCCTACAGATGATTAGATTTTGGTGGTGATCCGTACATTCAGCGCCATCTAGTGGATGAAAGTACAAACACTGCCTTGGCAGAGGTATGCACTCTGAGTGCTTCTCTAGTTTTGTCTGTTATTCTTCTATCCAGAAGAAAAATCCATACGTTTTTTCATGTTTCCATGAGTATCGGATATAGCAGTTACACTGAATGGTTGTGAAAATCTGTGTAAATATTCCTTGATGTCTTGCTGTTTGCATGTAGACTTCTGCTGGTGAAGTGTGTAATTGATCTATTTTCTTCTGTCCAGGAACTTAAAGAAAATTCTGAGAAAGATGAGGATGAAGAAGAGGTGTTTGAGGACACGGAGTGGTTCAATTTTACAGATGGATACAATGGCAGACTACACAAAAAAGTGGGTGTTGCACTTAAGTCCAGTTGGCAGTGTTTGATTTTTTTTTTTTTTTTTTAATCAATTTTAACATTATATATTTGTTAGGACTCAATAGCTACCTGAAGATTTTATTTGGAATACTATTGCCTTGACTTTAAGATATTTTCATCTGAAACATGTTTTTTTTTTTCTTTCTTTTACTCCCTGTCTCTTTAGTGGACTTACCGGTCTCGGGCTCTGTGTTGTAGCATGTGCAAGTACTCCTCACAAAACATCTATAACTTCAGGAGCCATGTTTCGCGCTGCCATGAATATGTGCAGGCATTCTGTGCATTGGCACTCTGTTCTCAGTGCTCCTACATTGGTAACCCCAAGGATCTCAAGAAGCACATGTTGTTCTTTCATGCCAAATTCACCCCCCATGTTCAACCGGCAAGGGAAAGCATAGCACCCACCCATCGTGGAAATGAGAGGTATCAATGCAGAAAATGTGGATACCCAAGTTCTTCTATATTTGCCATGAAGAAGCACATCATTCTCAAGCATCTTGAGGGTTTAACAGAGCAGTATATTGGCTACAGATTACACACTCAAGGCGGCACATCTACTAGGATCTACTGCTGCAAGATGTGTAAGGGGAACACCGGAAACCTAGACCAAATGTTGCACCACATGCTGGTTTCACCGGCACATTATTCGGTCAGCACACAGGTGCAGAATTTAATTCATGAGAACAAGAACTATACCATTAAACCTACAGCCAATGGAAATGGTGTGTTTCTCACATTTCCAAATATTGCCCCTAAACTACAGCAGCCTCACTTGCTAAACAGTAAGCCTCTGGTTTTACCAAGCAATGGGCAGCATACTGGAACTGTACTAACATTACAAGGACCTCCAAACAGTACAACTCTCATATGTTCCCCTGGATCCAATCAAGCTTTTCTGCCCCCTCAAGCATCGGCCCTAGTGCAGCTGGCCAGTGCTGAAGCTAAAGGTTTGCTTCAGCCTGGTGCCACAATAGCGCTTAGAAGTGCTTTGCCTCAAGGACCCTCTATGGTCCAGATTCCCACAGTGTCTAATGTGTCTCTTAAGCAGGCACCACTAACCCTGGCACCTCAACCACAACCACAACCACAATCAAATCAACTAGCGCAACAAATCCTTCTTCCATCAGGACTGCAGGCCAACATGGCATCTGGTCCTGCGACTGTACCTAAGCCAGCTGTGGCTGCACAAAATGCATCAGCAAACCAAATGTCATTGCAAGGTACCATGCTGACTTCACAGTCTCTGCTGAGTCACCTGATCCCAACTGGCAACAAAGTAAATGGCATGCCAACATATACATTTGCGCCTCTGCAGGTTGCGATGCCTTCCTCTCAGAGCACAAGTACCCCTCTTAGACCTGTCGAACAAGTGAGTAACTCATCACAAACAAAAAAGTGGATTACCTGTCCCCTCTGCAACGAACTTTTTCCCTCTAATGTATTTGAGATGCATACAGAGGTGGCTCATCAGACAAAATCCTCCACAATCAAGACAGAAAGTGTGGCTGCTCGAGCAAATTTCCTCAAGAAAATGCCTGACAAGACTGTTAAATGTCTAACATGCAAAATTCTGCTCTCAGAAAAGAGTGTCTTTCAACACTTGCTACATGGCCTGAATTGTTTGTCTTGCTCAGCTACATTCTTTTCAATTAAACAACTTACTGAACATGTAAAGGTACACAATCCTGGAAGCAAGGCATACAGTGATTTCCTTAGGCAGAAATACAGAGTGTACACTAAAAGCATGGGAGGAATCCTGTTCCCCCACTTCGATGTCCACACTACTGGACCAAAAGAGGTTCTAGGAGAGCACGAAGTTAACTTGGCTCTGGTCACAAATTCACTTGACCTTATCTACTTCAAGTTGCAGCCCAGCAGCCAGCCTGACATCTGTTCCGCACCTGCAAAAATCAACAGCTCATGCTGTCCTTTCTGTGATGAGAAGTTCCATAATGAAGCCAAACACCTTCAGCATCTGAAACAGAAACACTATGTTGCACCCACCATTCATGCAATCTTAAAGACTGAGGCATTTAAGTGTATTTACTGCAATGGAGTGTACACAGGAAAGGTCACACAGCAGGCAGTAATGCTCCACATTCAGCGGTGCCGCTGTTCACCAAAACAGCCACAGGTTCCTAAACCCATAGGAGGGACTGAGGACCTGTCCAGTGGAAGAGGGGCACAACAGCCACCCAAGCCACCTCAGCAGCTTACTCAACCATCAGGCCTGTACTTTCTCCAAGTGCCACAAGGGCTAACTATTAAACAAACTTTGGCTCCTGCAAAAGTGATTCCAGCACCACCCTCTGTGATCCGACCCAATGTCTCCCCTAAAGAAACTGAGGCAGAGATGCAATCCAAGAAAAGACTAGAGGCAGCATGGAGGGAGGTTATGGAGGCCAACAAACGAGAGAGAGAAGAAAAGGCAGCCAGACGCAAAAAGCAAGTGCAGGAAAAGCTGTTGCCCACACCAGAGCCTGAACCTCAACTTGACCCCACAGTAAAGCTAGCTATAGAACCCACCGTGATCGAGCGCCGCTGCAATGATGAGCGTAGAGAATTCATATCCAAGTACTTCAATGTTAACCCATATGCGACCAAAGCTGAGAGTGATGAGCTGTGCAAGAGACTGTCACTCACCAAAGGAGAGCTGGCAGCCCTCTTTAGTAAGAAACGTAGTAAGTGCATGAAGACCCTGAAGAGGAACACTGCCACCATACTCCTGGGCTTCAACATGACTGAACTGAGCAAAGTGAAGCACAACCTCCTCATCCCAGAGCAGAAGCCCCCCGAGCCAGTGGATGACACAGAAACTGCTGACAATGGTGAACCGGAACCAATGGATGAAAGCGAAAATGTTTGCCTGGACGAAGAACAGATGGAGCAGACGGAAGTAGTCCAGAAGTCCAATGAAATGGAGCAGTCTGTTACTGCAAATAAGTAAAAAACAGATGAGGTTAATACCCTGACATTTTATTGATGGCCTTTTTTGTTAAGTCACAACATTTTTCATGCAGTCCATACCATGTGTAGATGCTAGCAAGAGCAATTTCTTCACACAGGCTTTTTTTTTTTAGTAGTGCTTCACTTGACTTCAGTATCATATCAATGGTGTTAATTTCCACGTAAATGCTCATGAAATGTTGTGATACTCCTGTGATTAATACAATGTCTGTGACACAATACTGGAGTGTTCAACTACCCACTTATGTAGCTGTTTACAGTCTCATTAAATCATTGCTACTGACCTCAACTTAAGCACTGATCTGCTCTTTGTTTTTGCACCTCTTAAAGTCCATTTTACAAAATGTCTTGTTTGC
>JAQQZY010000003.1:4852671-4864511 GCA_030068375.1 Ostorhinchus rueppellii | reverse complement strand
CTCCAAGTGACCCCTGTGACCCTAGTGAGGATAAAATGGGTACAGAAGATGGATGGATGGATGGATGGATGGATGGAACTAGTTCATTGTTCTTTTTTTTTCAATGTGTTGCTGTGAGCTATTATTTTTCAATATCATTGCTAAACCCCATATAGAACCACAGACAGAAATTATTTTATCAGTTTTAACAATGAAACTATGGGCCTGATTTACTAAAGGTTTGCACGTGTAAAATTGTGTGCAAACTGGACTGTGCACGTTGAGCACGTTGAAGCTGATTTACTGACAGGATGCACCAAGGATTGCGTCTCACAGATGGGTAAAAAAGCTTGCACAACTCATGTAGCATGTTTGCCAGGATTAATATGCAATATGGTCATTTCTGACAGAAAGCGCAAAATTACTGGGAGGAGCAAATGCAAATATTGATTTAACGCGCGCAAATGTGATTTACTAAACTGATTGTGTGTGTATATTTAGTGCGTCTGAAAGGCCTGTACTAACTGGAATGCACCCAACAGGTTCTAACGCTGCATAACACACATAAACAGCGCTGTGCACGATGTTGTAACTGGACTCCTGAACCATCTACCACAATTCGTGGCAGTAAAAACAATTCAGGCAGTAAAACAGTGCGTTCAGTTCATGTTCGCCCAAAATATGAACTATTGTTCACTGAATGTGTTCAGGTACAACACTGCCCCTGACCAACTAGGCCCATCCCAGAGGGTACTGCATGGTGCTGCAGAATACTGTGGGAGCCGTTTTGGTTCAGGGTGCCTTTCACTCTGTACAAGTCACCGACCCTGGATCCAGTAAAACAACCCCAGACCATTACAATTCCTCTTCCATGTTTGACAGTTGATGTCACACACTGAGGAACTGTCCTTTGACCTACTCGACAGTGTCCAAAAATCCTGGGGAATGAGGTTGTACCAATCTCACATGAACAAAATGCTTAACATAAAGTGTTTGATGTAATAAAAGTTAAAAAGGGTAAAGGTTAGGCTAACTGATATTTTCTTATAACTGAGTCACATATTTAAAACATTTATTTTAAATGATACACTCAGGTTTTCTTTACCACTAAACAGAGATAGTAGATATTACAATTGTATTCTATATTTTACACACCTCTATATTGATTTATGTATTTAATGTTGTCATGTTGTTACTGCATGATAATCACCTTCCACTAAAACTATAAAGCATGAAAGGGTAAAAAGCAGGGTTCATCTTGTGATCTACCTTCCTTATTAATCTGTAAAATATATAAAAATGAGTGGGGAGAGCTTCATAATGGAGTAAAATTACTTTTCTCAGTTGTAACTGTTGCAAACTCATCACCAACATAGTTCAATAACTTTTGTTATTATTATAATTATTATTATTTTCTTATGTCATAGGTGATTGTCCAACTTTTTGAATATGAATGTATGATGAGTAGTCCAAAGTTATGCTACATTTAATATTTTTCAAAGAAGAATGTAACATTTTCTTGCAATAGAAAGCTCCAGCCTTGACAACCAGATATTCAAGGTCTTCAAACTTAGTGAGACTGCTGGAACAAACAGCAGCTGACCCCTGTGAAAACTAAGGTAAACCCTGATAAACATCCTTAAATTCTGTTATAGACAAAGCTGAAGAGGGAAATATCTAAGGATACTGGCCCTCAAGGAAAGGAATTAGACACCCCTCTTATAAAGGCTATTTATCTGCGGATTATATACTCTAAATATGGATTGCGCCAAGATTTACAACTCATTTAGTTGTAAATATTGTAGTCTGTTTGGTCACCAACAGGGTGGAAGTTCTTGCAACTGAAGAATTTAAGAGAACATGATTTTTGTGTGTGTTTAATATACAGTTCTTTCTGGAATCCCTGAGTTTGACTGATAGTTATTTATAAATTACAGAATGATAAAAACACGATAAATAAGTTCCCCCCAATCATGCAGATAAATTATGAGTCTTTCCACAGTGTACCTCAAATTTGACGTCTTAATCTCCAGTAAGATCTTTGCTGTTTAACAGGACTGAGCTCCTCGCGTCTGCCACTAGATGTCCTGAAAGACCCACAGATAATTTTCAAGGTTCTCTCCCCTTCACACATCTGACATTTCCCTTTCTTCAAGGTGTGTGTCCCCAATACATGTCAGCTGTGTAAAAGGTGAATCCTTGTTCGATTCAATTTACTGGATTCATCATGGAAAGAAACAACAAATTATGAATCCCAGCATCACTGGTTTTTGTCACATTTTGAGCAAGGTTTGGGGAGAGGGCTTTCATTGTGACAAAGCACTTAAGAAAAATAAAATCCCACAATGCACTTTCATTTCTTTTTTTATTGAGAGTAAACTTTGCACTGACACTTTCATTTACAGTATTGGCCACACATCAAACCTCTCTGGACCGACTGGGAATGTATCAAGTATAATCTGTGAGTGCAATTTATTTTCATTCTTTTTTCTTTTTTCTAAACTCTGAAGTTGTTGGATGAGGAATCAGTCAAATAGAAACACTAAATGTGAAACACAAAATGGCACTGGACCACTCCTTTGACACCATAACTCCATAGAAATCAAGAAACCAAAAAAAAAAGAAATAAAATAATAAAATAATAATAATAATAATAATAATAATAATAATAATAATACAAGCAGCACTTGGTATTTCCTCCACATCTTTGCCAACAGCACTAAATTAGCGCATTAACACATTTTTCTCGTCTGCAACATGGTTGTGCAAAATGAAGACTCTGGCCTCTGTTCTTGCTCCATTGTGGATGATGTTGCACCGCTACAACAGACATAAAAACGTGGTGCAGTCTTGTAAATCAACGTCCAGGACAAAGTGTGTGGGGCTTTAGGAGCAGCAGCCTTCACATCTCAATAGGTAGGGCTTTATGAAATATTCCCATCAGCACTTCTCCACCCCCACCACCACGGTTTAATATTGAATATGGAGGGGGGAAAAAGGTTCGTCACTGCCTCTACAGCAATCCAGAGCACTTCACTTGAAACGAAATGCTGAAAATGCTCCAATAGAACATGCCAATGCTCTTTTACACCACTAAATATATCAAACTGTCAATTATGAGGGGATACTTTTTTTTTTCTTGATTGCATATCTCATTCTGAATCTCTTCAACAAATTGGACAAATCAAAGTTTACTGTTTGGGATGGCAAGATGAAAGCACTCTGTTATTACCACCACCACCAGTCCAGTCCAGTCCTGTCTCCACGTCACCAAAGCAGATCTCAACATAGCAGGCAGTGTTTAATTCTCTTGTAAACTTTACAGGTGGGTGGATAAAGATCCAAAAGATACAGGCTATGAAACAACCCCAGAAGAAGATCCTCATAAAAAGAGCTGACCACACTGAAGAAACATTCAAATCAACCAAAGGATAAATATTAAAGAGAATTTCTTTTATAGGTTAAAAACATGGTCACTGCTTCTTTGGGGCTAAAGTAAAATGGATCCATTACACTCATGTGTATCAACAACCTCATAAGGTATGTTTCCATAACATATTTTATGCAGATTTTCAACTTTGTTTATAGAAATGCCAAAAATCCCAAAAAAAAGCCAAACAAAACAAAAAAGTGTATATTCAATTGAGGTGGTTTTCGCCTTTGACAAAAAAAGTTAATGGAAATGGCAAATGCAGTGTGTTCTCATAAAAAAAATGCTCTACCTTCTGATGACAGCCTAGTTGAGTGATTCCACACGTCGTGGAAAAACACCTACCTCACATTTCTTTTCTTTTTTTTCAACCTTTCAAAAACATTGCTTGACATCCTTTACAGAAATGCAGCTGGAGTTGAGCAACAGCCAAACTGTTGTGTCTTCCATCAGCTTTCATTCATAGGTTTTTCACATGTCTATAAAGAAGTGACACTAATAAATATCAACAAATAAACAAATACAACTGAAACTAAAGGCACACAGACCCAACAACTGTGATCTCACGTGGAAGAAATTTCAGCTCTATTAATAAGAAATAATTAATGAATCAAAAAGATAAATTACAGTGAAAACCATCATCATCAATCTTTACTCACCATCAGTAGTGGAATAGATAAAAACTTGGAAGTTTAAAAAAAAAAAAAATAAAAAAAAAAAAATCCCGGTGCATTGTTTTGGGGACGGGGTCAGCTCTTAGTGACCAGCCACCCTGACTGTATTTATAGAATGATTGCTTTGGCTCAGTTTTTTTGGTTTAATATGAATATACAATATTTTGATAGTCTTTTATTATAAAGTGCTGTTTTGTTGTTTTGTTTTTTTAATGGGCAGAAAACTAAATATACTGCATTTAGCATTTTAAAAAAAATCTCCAGCTTTGACTTAAGTGCACAGGCCACTAAATGAATGAATTTATGAATGAATAACCTCCACATGTTCAGTGAGGGTTAGGATTAACAACAGGTCAATTCTAAAATATAGAAAGTGAAAAACCTAGAGAGGATATGTGAACAAATCACTCATCTTCTGGACCCGGTTCATCCTCTCTAGGATCACGGGGGTTGCTTGGAGCCTATCCCAGCTACTTAAGGGTGAAGGCGGGGTACACCCTGGACATGTCACCAGTTTATTGCAGGGCTGACATAGAGACAAACAATCACTGGCACATTCACACCTATGGGCAATTTAGATTAAGCAATTAAACCTATTACTGCATGTCTTTAGATGGTGGGAGGAAGCCGGAGTACCCGGAGAGAACCCATGCAGACACGTGGAGAACATGCAAACTCCCCCCACTGACTGGTGTTGGAATCAAACCTTGCTGTGAGGCATGAGTGCTATCCATTGCATCACCGTGTCGCTCTAAACAAATACATTTAGAATTAAATTATAAACAGTGATTTTAGTGTTTTTCCACATGGATGAGCTTGCTGTGGCCTTAAAAAAATATCAAGTGGTGCAACTGTCAATTACTTGAAAATAAGGTCATTTAATTGGTGCGCTTTATATTAATATAGCAATGTGGGAGAAAAAAGTTTTGCAAATGTGATCTTTTAATAAAATAAATATGTGTATGTGTGTGTGGGGGTAATCAAGCACATATTGTACATAAATTTGTAAAGAAAAATCACTGAACTGATTTAGAATGATTATGTAAATCTTCCAAACAGAAGCCATGTTCAAATGTTGTACCACATGACAATTTGACACTAAATAGCAGAAATTACCCATATGTTATGATCTTCAAAAAAATAAAATTAAAAAAAAGTAGTTGTGAGTACACGTAAGAATAAATATTGCTGTTTTTGGGTGAAAAAAAAAATGCAGTCAGACAGAACATTTAGGTATCACATCAATGACCCATGAATGACAAAATATTTCTCGTCTTTCAATAGATCAATTTAGATTATTTGTTTTTTATAGGCTTTCTTTAGATCAACTGTGCTACGGTAAGATCCTGTAATTTAGATAACTTCATTCACGAATGACAGAAATAAAGTGAGTGAATAAAGCAAAATCATGTTGTGAAGTGCAACTATTTTATTCACGTTTTCAAACTGAGCCAAAGCAATCGTAAAATACTGGAACACGGATGACACTCAGCAGGATGGTACAACGAGATGGAAAAATAGAGAGTTCAATCCCCTTCGACAACAAACACCAATACTGCTGGAGAGTCTTTAAACAAATATACTGCAAACACAACTTCAGTGAGTTGGAGATTGACCTCTGACCTCCCTGTGCAGAGCAACTGACAGTAATAAGAATGATCCTAAAACCCAGAATAGCCCATCAACATCTGCTGGCTGATTCTTATTGAACAGACAGGAGTATTGTCCTCCTTCTGCAGCCCACCGAAAAGGAACATCAGTAGCGGGTCGGGTCTTACGGAGCAGGCACAGTGTGCATGAAGGTCCAAAAACTAAATCAGGCCCTCTGATTGTACAGTACGCTCAACAAGCTCCAAGGTTACAGTTATCATATTTGGCTCCTGGAGCTTTGGGTTCAGTGTGTTTCGAAGATGTGGGTCTGAGAACTCGGAGGGTGTTACGTTATTACTATTATTACTACACTGACAATAATAATAATAATAATAATAACAATAATAATAATAAAAAAAATTATTATTATGAGGCAAGTTTGGAATTCAGCACGATCAGCACCAAAACTTCATCCTGAACAAAATGAGCAGATAAATACAGGGAATAATAAATAAATAAAAAAAAAAATGTGCAGCATTTTATGTGTATGATATCAGTAGCTTCTCATTGATGTACTCTGTTTTAAACACTCATCTGTTTTTAATTTAATGAAAAGTTTGTCTGTTTTTACAGCAGACAAAAGCACTTTAAAAAAAAAAGAAACTGCGTATGACATCTTTACTGGACAAAGTCCTCAGGGGTTTATGTCCTCTCTACATACAGTATAATACAGACGGTAAACACACCACATCTTTCACTGACGCATCACTGCTTTTTCCGTTCGTGCTTCTCTCTCTTAAGCCCCTTTTCCACCAGATTCCCAGAACTTTTATTTCTGGGAACTTGCTTATCTGGGTAAGTGTTCTCCGTAATCTGCGTGGTTTGTCTTTCCACAGCACCTCAAAAGTTCCTGAAAGTTCCTGCCAATTTTGAAGTTCCACTGAATTTTATTTGAGCAAATACTTTCAACGTGGTCCAACTCCTAAGTGTATTTGGATGGACAGACAGATGACGGCAACGCACTCGTAAGAGCAAGACCAATGTGCTCAGAAGAGTACATTCATTTGGAAAATGGAGTAAAAAAGATCAGACTTATTATCCAGAGTGTATTTGGACGGACAGAAAGATGATCACAATGCACTCGTAGAAGCCAGACAAATACACTCGGTTCAACCTGAATACACTCAATGAGTGACTTTAAACACTCAAAAGAGCATATTCGGCAAATGTACATCAACTTCCTTCCACTTCTCGTAGCTTCTCATCTTTTGCTCCATTTTCCAAATGATGAAAACACAAGTGAACTGAAGCTTGTAGAAACCGAATAAATAAGTTTGCAGCTGCGCATTGACTGGAGTGGGTGAATACAAATGCAGAAAGCTACAGGTGTGCTCCACCAATCAGCCATCTTCAGCACACAACCCCAAGAATTACAGTGAATCTGAAACATTCCACCCCCCTACCAGGAAGTTATTTCAAAGAAAGTTTAGGCTCAAGGGAAAGTTTATTACCTGATTAATTTCAGTGGAAACGCGTCAAGGTTTTTCAAATTTCCTGGTAAAGTAAAAGTTCCTGCAGTGGAAAAAGGGCTCTACTTCCCAGTGTTTCATTTCTTTTCTCTACAACTCATTCTCTTCCTTTGCTCCACCTCCTCTCTCCTTCTTTCTCTGTCACACCAGGTGGACTTGCTCCTCCCACTCCTCAGGTGATTGGTCCCCTTCTAACTGAAGGACGAGGTCTAGTTCACTCTCCATGGCCGGAGCAGTGTGTGTGGGACTGCTACCTCCCAAGTGAGAGTGTGAGCATGGGTGTGTGTGTGCTTCGTCCAGCGACAGGTCAGCCACACACCCGATGTCCACACCCTCCTCATCTGCCTCCAGCTCCAGAGTGCTGGGCCTCCCAGATGACGTTTTTGCGCCCTCGACTCTGGCTCCAGCAGCGGTGCCTGGGCAGGGACTCGCTGACCCCCTATCCACCACCACTGCTGGCTCACCCTCCAGGGGCTGCCAGATTGGAGCAGGTGCCGTGTCCCTGGACGTCTGGCTCTCTGTCTCTGTGAGTGTGTCGGGGGAGGAATCAGTCTCTGTGGTTGGAGGGGAGGGGATGAGTGCGAGGCTCTGGGGGTTGTTCTGGGGGTTGATGTTGTTGTTAAACCAGGCCATGATGTTGTCCAGCAACTGAGCACTGGCTGCTGGGTCCAAGGCCTCCAGACTCTGAGGGTCACTGGGAGTGAACGGGCCCCCTGGGGGGATCACAGGTGAAAGCAGGAGCTCCGGTTCAAGCTCTGGTGAAGGGAGGCACAACTGAGAGGGGGGCTGGGGGTCTGGTTTGGGGGGGTGATCAAGAGCATAGGCAGCAGGTCGCTCTGGAGTGTAAGAGCTACTGTGTTCTGGGAAAGGAGTGTAAGAGCTGTCTGGTTTTGGGGTGGCTTGGTGGTCCTGGCTGTACGGATTAGGATGGCTGGGATTTTGGGTGAGTGAACAGGAAGCAGTGTGTTCTGCATCGGCCAAGTAAGAACTAGAACGGCAGTAGGTCTGCTCTTTGCTATCATAGCGAGGATCTGTGATGTGGTCCAACATGTATGGAGTGGTCCGTGTGTTCTGGTCTGGTCTATGGCTGCAGTCACTGTAGGCAGATTCCAGGGCATAGGGAGAGGCCAGCACACTGTGGTTGCATGTGTGATGTGAACACAACTGTTCCTGTGTGTGTGTGTCAAGGTCATATGGTGTGGTTATGTTCCCCAGCTTCATAAGGCTGTCTCCCAGCTCCAGCAGCTCAGCACTCAGAGAAGGGGGAGGGGGAGGGAGGGTGAGGGAGTTGGAAGTAGGAGGCTGGGAGGTGGAGTCTGTCCTATTTGGGGGCCGGGGAGGATCCAGAAGGGAGGAGGGAAAAGATGAACCTCTTGCCCCTGATGGACCATCTGCATTAAGAGAGTGCAAAGAAACGTCCCCCAGGTCTCCAGCAGGACCCAGTCTCCTCTCCTGTCCTCGGTCCAGAGGACGCTCTTCCATCCCTCCCTCCAGGCCTCGCTCTCTGCGGGACTCTTGCAGGGACAGCTGGATGGCCAGCAGGATGTTGGGGTCATCTTCATCCAGTGAGCCCAGTGCTCTCCTGCGTCCCTCACCTCTCTCTGGACCTTCTGGAACATAAACACATTTAAAAACTGACTTCATTATACACACACACACACACACATTCCAGTGATCAGTGCCTTCGTTTAACAACCACACAGCTACACATCCAAATCTCCTTTGCTTCTTTTTTTGAATAATGACAAATCAGGCCACTTTACACACTGCTAATTTGTTTGCTTTGGTCAAGTCACAGTTTCTCCTTTAATTTTGTTTCTTTCCACACACTAAAAATGTCCAAGTAAACCAGAATGCATCATTGCATACAACATGAGAACATTTGCTCGTCTTATTGGTCAGATGTGCTAGGAGTGGACATAAGAAACTAAACACAGGAACAAGAACTGTTGTTCTGGACAGGCACAGACTTCTGTAAGGGAAACATGTTACAGCCAACTGCTGCTACAACCAAATTAGTACAGTTTGTGTATTCTTCCACATCTCAGTGTGACAAGTACAGTTTGTTTGTCGCTGTACAGAAACCACCTCGTTTTAACAGTCTCAGTGTAGTTGTTTAGTCCACACCCGACTATCACAGGGGAAAACAAACTGCTGCTATATGAAAGCATCCTGAATATTTAGAAAAGGAGTTAAGCGGGATATGACTTCAGAGTTTGTATCTGGGAAATTACAACATAGTTGATGGTGACTTTTGGGATTCCCACAGGATGAGACTCAATTTCGCTTCACTCATCACATGACTGGGATGAAACTGACAAATGGAGAAGGAAGGAGGGGAATGATAATAACAGTCCAGTCTTTATATATACATATGCAGTCAAGTTATCTCATTCTCTTTATTCCTAATTTTAAGGTTTTAGTCCAGTCGTCTTTTCCCACAACCAGTACATGGATTGACAACAGAAGGTCCCACCAAAAATTGAGAAAGAACAACAATCCATGGATCACATTGATCTCTGGACATATCTAAACTCTAAAATAAGTCCCAGTGTGTTAAGGCAATGGTGCTGAAATGCTGTTTGCAAGATGTGTAAAGTAGTAATAAAATAATCTGCTGACTTCAGAGAAACATATGTGAAGTAGGTCATAGCAGAATGCAGTGTGGGAGTGGGATGGTACAGTAAAAATCCACTTGTGTCACATTTTTGAAAACATAACAGACTACTGAAAATAGAAGGTGATTAGATTGAATACATTTCCAAAATGCTGTGTGATGTATATATTTGGGTTTATGGATGATATTTTGCCATGTGTGTGTGTGACCTGTGTTGTCGCTCCTCCTGCTGGCCTCTGGTGTGTTACTGCTGCTTCTGAGGTTCTGCAGACTCAGCATGTCTCCTCTGCGCCGTGGCCTGTGTCTACGACGGTACTGGATGTCAGCATAATCCTGCAAACAGTCACCCTTGTTAGCTCATTACACAGCCCAGGCCCAGCTGAAAGTCCATTTTGTGTCTAGAAAGTACACAGAGCTGCAAGCACACCCACAACCCCCCCTGAATTTAGCCCATGCAGCTGCATAAAGAGGCAGGAGACAAGATGCATTACCTGTGACTGTCTCTCTCTCTGATCTCCTGCTCCCAGTACAGAGTGACGACTCCCCATCTTAACAAACATGAGCAAACTAAGTTAGCGGCAGCCACACTCATGCATTAATACCACCTCATACAAAAATGGTCATTAAAGTGCAGGATTAGAAAGTAATGCTATATTGGCAAAAACACAAAAGGTAGCAAACAAAAGAAGTTAGTATTAGGGTTTCTGCAAGCCCTTAAACTCTCAAATCCTAACATCTAAACAGCCAGCCTAACAACATCTTAAAGAAAATTGGCAGCAAATTGTTTAAAATCGAAGTTAATACTAGTTCATCATGAAGTTGCATTAACTTCACTCTCATTTTTAAACAAATTAATCACATTGTTACTATTACTGCTACTTTCATAAAAATGGATTAGAGCAAGTTCAGGATCTGTCTGAAACAGGTCATTTTGTACTTGGTTATTTCATATGTACTCTGCTGACTATGTGTGTGTGTGTGTCAGTTTTCACTTGTATGGATGTAACATAGGTCTGAACATACATTCAGATTAGTCTTAAACAGGAATACGTCTAACTTATTGAAACCTGCAGAATCCCCAGAGTAGAGCCTGATGTGGAAAGAGTGTTTCATTTACCTCAGGGGAGGCAAAACCGAGGTACTCCCAGTCCCAGGATCCACCAGGGTAGCTAATACATACACAAAAACACAAGACATTGATCTCACAGGTAAACACAAAAGAAAGACCTTACAGAGTACCACTTCAGATGGCATGTATATTTTCATTTGTGACATATTCCCTACTGTCAGTGTTGTCTTTATTGTTTGAGTATAGTGTATGTGTCCATACTTCCTGCGGGGTGGCTCCGGGGAGTCATTTGGAGCCACACCACGGGCCACAGATGCCAGGAACTCCTGCCTTTTCTGCTGCACCAGGCGGGCGGCACTGATTATCTTGTGGCAAGGGGTTCTCAGGTATGGCCTGTTGACCTTCTGGGCCAGATCTTCCACAACCATTTCCAGGTCCGTCTGCCAAGAAACAAAAATATCCTGTTAAATGTCATGTTGAAGTTGGGATTATTGCATCTTTACAAGAGATGGGAATCGAGAACCGGTTCTGAAAAACAACCGGTTTCCAGTAGCTTGATTCCTTGGAATCGTTTGCCTGCCTGCTTAATGATTCTGCTTGTCGATTCCGCCTTCGTTGCGCATGCGCTATGACGTCATACGTACACTGCATTGTTTTGTTTAGAACGCAGCCAATATGGCGTTGAAACAGAAACGGTCTAAACAGATGACACCAGGTCCACTTGGAACATTGTCAAAGTTTCCATTTCTACTAAGGGGTGGAATCCCTCCAATATGCTCAAACATTTGTCCACGCAGCATGTGATTAATATGTTTGATTCGCTATTTAGCGGCTTACCTCGCGGCAGGACGGCATCCGGGGCCAGTTCTGGTTCGGGCAACCAATGTCTTATCCCCTCAAATACAAGTTTCCGAAAGCAGAGAAAAGGAAATGAGGTGCACAACAACGGGAG
>JAQQZY010000003.1:4837860-4849785 GCA_030068375.1 Ostorhinchus rueppellii | reverse complement strand
ACTCTCACATTCACACCTATGGGCAATTTAGATTAGCCCATTAACCTATCAGTGCATGTCTTTGGATTGTGGGAGTAACCCGGAGTACCCGGAGAAAACCCACGCAGACACGGGGAGAACATGCAAACTCCACACAGAAAGGTCCCAAGGATCCCGCCCGGGAATCGAACCCAGGACCTTCTTGCTGTGAGGCACGAGTGCTAACCACTGCACCCTCCTGCATGTATCAATCATCTAAAAAAAAAAAAAACTGGAACACTGTGGAACATTTCAGAAAGTGAAAATAACATATCTTACATTCTTACATGTAAACTGAAATCTGTCAAGCATTTTCTCTTTTTGATTTTGCTCATTTTAGCCTACACCTAAAAACAGTATCTCTCATAAGTATTTCCCAATATAAAAAATATTAGATTATTTAAATCATTATTTATGAACTACAAATATATTGAAAGTCTCAGTGACATTCACTTCAGACCTCCATAATCAAGGAGAATATTGTGGTGGACTTTCTTCGTGATTGTAGAGACTAGACCCTTGTCCAGTCAACACTCATTGACATTGACAATGAAAGGACTAGCTGTTCACAGAGAGCTGGATCAGAGCAGATTCTTGGAAAGCTGACTGGATGGCACAAGTGAGGCAGAAAACATAGAAAAGCAACAGGGATGACCACAGACTTGAGAGGACAGTCAACCAAAGCTGAATTCATTAACTTTTTTCCACTGTTTGGATTAAAGAAAAACAGTTTTTTCCAACATTGTAATTTTTTGAGATGAAACTGTTGGTCCAATATGAGACTTTGTTTTAAGTAAGAAAGAATAACAAAGACTAATAATTGCACAAATATGATGAAAAGGGACAGACTCTTTTTAATGTACAACATTTATCAGCACTTTAATTTCAAGCAAAGCCATTACAAATGTCGCAATTACCTTGTAACTGTGTTCATGGTTCTTGAAGCGAGTATAATAATGCATAAAACGATCCAACTCCTGAAAGCTTTTGTGCTTCTTTTCTGCCTGTAACAAAATACAAGTCTCATTTATGATGGCTCTGTGTTGTGTTGTGTGTGTGTGTGTGTGTGTGTGTGTGTGTGTGTGTGTGTGTGTGTGTGTGAGAATGAGAAAGAGAGAGAGAGTGGTTATGGCATGGACAGACAATATGCGCTTCAATATTCTGTGAGGGGATAGGAAAGGAGATATGTAGATATTTCTACTTGGACAGGTGAGTGTATGCTTTTAAAACCGTCATAGATAAATATTGACATGAATGTGTGCTTGTATATAACACATTGTGTATATTTTGTGTCTGTTTACCTCTACAGTCATCTCCTTGGACTGCTCCTCTAGCTGCTGAATGACCTCATAGCGAGTGCAGCGATAATAGCCTCCTGTTGATGAGCTGTGTTTCTTCCACTCCTCCAGGCAGATCCAGCAGAAGTCATACTTACACTAGAAGACATGGAATCAAAGTGTGAATTACTGAGCAGCTGTCATCCTTTTCCTCATCTTCCAAATGGACACTGATGCCGAGGTGACAGAGATATTAATGTGCTTACCTTGGCACACTGCATATGGTTGCAGCCCTCATTCTTCTGAATGGGCGACTTGCAGTTGGCACATGGTTTGGAGTTGGTTAACAGCCACAGACAGTTAGCAGCATCCTCATAGGCCTCACTCACACCTGCCACTACACACAAATTTAGCAAACATCACTCACCTGAACACCTGCCACCGCAGTATGAAAACGAATTTGGCCACATTCTGGTCGGCTGTCCCGACAGCTCCCATTAACCACCTCGCTGTGATTACTGCTGTGGCACCAAAAATGTTTCCCAGAAATTGAAACACGGCACACTTACATTCTTCAGGCTTCATCTCTGTTACTTTTTGGAGCCAGTTCCTCCACATTTGACAGTCACATGGCTCGTGGGCCTCACCAAGGCACTCCCTGTAGGCAGATACAGGTACAGGGAAAAAAATAAAGTACTGACTCTACAGCTGCTTGACAGCCTATTCCTACAATGACAGGGAGGGTACAATGTAGAGATAAGTTTAGCGGAGAGCTAATTAGGCTTCTCAAGTGGAAATACTGACTTTGAAGTTGAAATATTCTATTGATTTTTTTTGTGGTTAGGTATATATTTACTGATTAATTACTTTACGTTTGATGTTCAAGAATTCACATTCATGTATAACTGACTTCCATAATCACCTCCAGAATATCAAAGGCTACAAAACCCATCAAGCCATATTTGTAAGTTGTTATATAGTGTTGTGTAAATAAAATAGACTGTTTTGCAGTTTCTAATAAAGTTGGAGTTAATTTCACACATGCATAGTACTTTTTTCTGTTGGTATGCGTGGGGTTGATCAGATCTTCCATTATTACATGTATTGGTTGATAGGATATAAAACGAACAACCAAGAGCAATGTACAATGTTTAAACATGTTTTTACATCTCACAATATTTCTATATCTTTACAATACTTAAATTACTTTGATAAATTCATTTATTGATGACCTTGACTAAAATTATAGTTTTCAATCAGTTTTGAAAAGTGATGCTGTCAAAAAGGTCAACAATCATAAAAACTTTGTAAAACATTTAAACGGTCTAAAAGATTTTTTGGGGGCTCAGTGTCTTGCCTTAATGACAAGTGGCCATGATTGAACTACCCAAGTTGTGGTCTGTTTGCATTACATTTAGCAAGTCGAAGCTAACAATAGCTTATGATGCAGCATTAGAAGCTGTAAAGAATTCAATTTAATGGATTTAAGAAAAAAAAAATCTGAGCTCAGAAACCTCATCGTTGTAATCATTGTACCATGGCTGAGTTGACCAACATCAACAAACAACTGGGTCCCCAAATAAAACAGACTCCATAACAAACAAAATGCGTGGGGACTCCTGACAGTCAAATGCACTTTCTGAAGTGTCAGTGTGTTGCAACTAGAAATAGCAATCTTAGCTGTTAACACACTCACAAATATAGTAACGAACTAGCTTCAACTTGGGTCACAAGTATCACAGAAACCCAATGTTATCTGTTCTTTATTGTCAGTGACCGTCATAGGTTTAGGAACACTTCAGGGCCTCAGTGCCCCTAAAGCGAACTGATAGAAAGCATGGTATAAGGGCAAGAAACAGCAACATAAAATTTGAAATATAACATACACCTCAACAAACATTTCAGATGGACCTTTCTTAACCCATAAAGACCCAAAATTCCACTGGTGACCAAAATCATCTTCTAATATAAACTGTTTAATACCTGCTGATCCACTAATTCTATCAATCCATGTCAATAATTGGTGTCAAATACAGTTTATCTTTTCATGGTCATCAGATATGACCATATTTGGATGTTCAGAGGCTCCGTAGTTATCGTGGAAACACTGTCATCTTCTCCAACATTGATTCACCAGTAAAACCCATCGAGTTGGATCAATGACAGTGGACGGACACACTGGGTTTATGTTCAGTTTATGAGAAATCTTGCTGAAAGGGGAAAAGAACAAAAAAAATAAAATAAAATAAAATAAAAAAAAAAAAAAATCACTTTTTCTTAATTTTTCTCTGTTTCTAATATCATGACAATTAACTTTAATCTGAGCTTTTATGAACATCTACATGATCAGTGAATATGAGAAAATTCCAGATTATTATTATTGAAGAAATGCAAAATACAGAGGATAATATTACAATAAACAGTGATAAGTCACTTGAGAAAGGTTAAATTAATTTGGGAACTGCTGGAAAAGTCACCTTGGGTCTTTATGGGTTAAGTGGTAAAACTAGTACTCAATATGAATCTTTCAGAGCCTCATGTGGTTCTGTCTAGGTGTCTGTGATTCTCTGAACTACTGTTACTTACATCTACATCTGGACATTTTACCACCAAACACCAACTGTCTCAGCATCTTCCTGACTTTGTAGCACTTTTTTAAGAATCATCAGTGGGAGTTATAAGATGTTAAAGATTATCAGAAATGTAATTTAATTGTTATGAAACCAGATTACAGCGGTCCCTTGCTATATCGCGCCTCACCTTTTGTGGTCTTGCTGTTTTGCAGATTTTTTTGGGGCAGGGTTTTTTTTTTGATTGTTTTTTTTTAACAGTGTATGATGCCGCATTGTGTTCTGCCACCTGATCGGCTAAAGGACTATAGACCATTGGCAATCAATCTCCTCCGTACAGTGTTTCCTGTACAGTACAGAATGCGTTTGGCCAAATTTACATAACGTAAATTCCGGACTATAAGCCGCTACTTTTTTCCCACACTTCAAACACTGCAGCTTATATTCCGATGTGGTTTAAACGACGATTTTACCTTCACCGTGGGGTGTGCCGGGCAGTAATTCTCTATTGTTCCTGATGGCAGCTCTAAGTACCATACTAAGGTGACCGAGCTCCTCACCCTATCTTTAAGGGTGTGCCCAGCCACCCTGCAGAGGAAACTCATTTCGGTTGCTTGTATCCAGGATCTTGTCCTTTCGGTCATGACCCAAGGCTCATGACCATAGGTGAGAGTAGGAACGTAGATTGACTGGTAAATCCAGAGCTTCGCCTTTCGGCTCAGCTCCTTCTTCACTACAACGGACCGATACAACGTCTGCATCACTGCAGACACCGCACCGATCTGCCTGTCAATCTACCGCTCCAGCCTTCCCCGCTCGTGAACAAGTCCCTGAGATACTTAAACTCCTCCATAGTAGTAAAACAAAACTCTGAATGAAAACGCCCAATACAATTTTCCAGAGACCGTAATAAATATAAAGCATCTCAGAATTAATGTGCATGTCATGTGTAATGCTAAATGAAAAGGATATTACATCAGAAATAATTATTTGTTTTTAATCTTAATTAATTTCAAAAGAAATTAAAATTCCTATGCTAATGAAAAACAGAAATTTGTTCACTTCCAAGCACTTTAAAGTGTCTTTCAAGTCATTTTAAGGCCATGAATCCACCGTGCAAACGCAAGTCAATCCGTATCAGCACGAATCCAAAGGAAACCCCCGATAAATCCACCGACAAAAAAGGAAAGAGAAAATGTGCTTTTATTACTATCCTAATATTACCTCGGTTTTTTTTTTTTTTTGGTTTTTTTTTAGTGGTATCAACAACAAATCAACCTGTAGATATGACAGCAAACTCACACATAACATACCCATTTACATACAGGGAATAATTTCATTTGAACTCAAAGAAAACCTTCCATTTTCTATTATTACCTTTCCATATCATGCTTTGATGGAAAATCATTTTAATTTACTTTTTAGGCGACAATGTCACAGCGTGGACACACGCGGCTTATAAATTAGTGTGACTTATGTGTGCACAAAATTAATTGTCTTTCTAAAATTAGTGTCTGCGGTTTATATTAAGGTGCGCTCTATAGTCCGGAATTTATGGTAAATGTTCTATCCCATCAGTGTGACTGAAGTGCTGTATGTTTGCAAGTTTTCTCCTCAACAAAACCCAGAATGTCACCAAAACATTCTGCACCAAAAGGCACCTCCGGTCGAACCCAAAAGGCAGAAAAAGATGCTAACCACTTGTGGACATGCTGAAGGAAGGTAGAAGTTACACAGCTGTAGGCACCATTACAGAATAAATGAATCTTTGGTTCGTTACATAAAGAAGGAGGAAAATAACATAAGGACGATAGCAGCAATAAGTTTGAACAAGGATGCAAAAAGGGTTTTAACTGTCCGCAACGGAAAAAGTCGCTACAGTGGAGCGGTGCCACGCAGAGGGACGGTCAGAGTAACTGTGGAATACGAGCGAGTCACAATAATTTTTTATGTGTCCAACCTCATAGGTTGATCATTAAAATTGAACTTTGAGAGTGTTTTAACAAGAGAGAAATGTAAGAAAAATGTTAATGCCTGTCTAAGAAAAGTGTATAAAGTGTGTGGTGAGGGGTTTTACAGCCTTAAAACATATAAAATAATTGTAAAAAATAAAGATGACTCTACTTTGCAGATTTCACTTATTGCAGGCTATTTTTAGAACGTAACCCAGCAATAAACAAGGGACCACTGTAGTATTATTTTCATTTTTAAAAAAATACAACATTGGAAACAGGAAATGTTCACAGAAAACAACACCTTAACAATTATAACTGCTACATACCAAGCTTAGACTCTCTCAACATTCAGATATTGAGAACTGTTGGAGGCACATATTAAGTCCACATGTCTACAGATAGAAAACTGTATGAAGTATACCAGCAGAAGAGGTGACCCTTGCCACAGTCAACAGCTGGGGAGGGCAGCAGGGGGAAGCTGTGTGGGTCACTGTCCCCAGGACCTGGTCGGGTGAGCCGCACAGCCCGCTCACAGCGAGCGGCGGGACACCAGCGGATGGCAGGATTGTTTTCCACAAATGCCTGGAATACAGATGGACAGAGAGGGTAGGGGAGGCAGGAAGGGTGACGTGGATAAATGGCAGAGTATGCAGAGAAAAAAGGAGAAAGAAGGAAAGGGAAAAACAGGAAGAAACAGATATAGTTTCATACAAATATGCAACAACAAAACAACAGGACAGAGCTGACATTAACAGTTGATTGTGGCTGTATTTGTACCTTTATGTCAAACTGGAGATACCGCTGGTCCATTTCCCTTGAAACCACACTCTCTATCACATGCACCGGCACCAACTGGTAGCACTCAAAGGCTGGACAGAAGATGTTGTGGGCATCACCTTCCTGAATCTTTACATTAAGAAACCTAAGGAATATACAAACACAAAATAATAGAGCATAACCAAAACGTACACAAAAGAGGACATAACTAAACAACACACAAGTGCTCACCCTTCCCAGCAGCCTCTGCAGAACTCATGACCGCAAGACATGTCCACTGGGTCCTCAAACACTGAGATAGAGCAGAGGCAGATCCCACACTACAGGGAAACATGTGTGGACACAAAAGTTGGCCGTCAAACGCTGGCAAAATAAAAAAAATGCCACTTTTCTTTTATCTTCCCTTACATTTTCCAGTGCAGCAAAGTGAGGTTAACCCATAAGGACCCACTGTGACATATGCGTCACTTCTAAAATGAATGTTTCTCTATATTTAACCGTCCTCAAGTGCTTTTTCAACATTTACTGTAATGTCATCTTCTATATATTGGGTTTTTCTTTCAGTGAAAATCAGATATTTCGGTCGTTACGCGTGGGTCTTTAAGGGTTAAAGCAGTAAAAACTTCATCAGCCACATCTCCTAGGTTAATAGACTATTAGTACTGAACTTGTACACAGTGGATTAGAGGACACTACTTACCAAAGAGAGATTAAAGAGAGTAGAAGAAATAAATAACACAGTATTGTATATTACCTTGTTTTCCTTTAGTCATATCAAACTCTTTTCTGCCATAAACAGATGTCTTTCTGTTAATTTGATAAAGCAAGATCACAATTTAGCGCCACCACACAAATAAGCATTTATTATCTGAAAACCTCATCAACTATTTTTGTAAACAGTTAAATATAGACTCATTGATCAGACTATATTACAGTATTTTTAAACAAATCTCTCCTAGGAGAGATTTGACATGACACTCAAACTGCAGTTTACAGCAAAACCTTCAGAGGGTAAATATTCCTCATTGCATGAAAAATATCATAAAGTCAACCACATGATGATTTCTGGAGGTGAACCTTTCTACAAAAAGTTCAGATAAGAGTTTTCTTTCACCAGATGGAGCAGGCAACAAATTCATGTTATTATTATTATTTTTTTTTTTTTTACCAGATTTTAAATAGTGTCACTATTCATTTATATGATGTTTGACATATTAAAGTGTAATTTTTCAAGCCTAGAAAGTCACAGGTTGTAGTAAATTTAGTATGGAAACATCTCGTTTTGTGTGACATTGTTCAATGAACTGCATCTCTCATGGCATATGATACATGTCATTAACACCAAAACAGCTGTTACTCATATTTCACTTTTTTCTTGAAGAGTGAGCTGAAAAATTTTTAAAACAGGTAAAAATCCCAATGCTGAAGCTGCAGAAACATCTTCAGCAACTCTAAACAAGACTGTACAGAGACTTTCAAGTGTGTAGTCCTTTCATTTATGGATTTTCAGTCTGATAATTCAACAGTTTTACCACAAACTGCGAGTTTATTGATTTGTTCAAATATCTTTTAAATGTACAAATATCATGTGTAAATGATGCGTAATTCAAAGGGGACCAAAAACGTACTCGTCTCGTGACATTAATTGCAATACAATTTTTTTCCAAAATAAGATGGCACACAACTGGATGAGGCAGGACATTTCCTCACTATTGAACATGCCCTCACCCATATTAAATTAAATTAAATTAAGAGAAACAACTTCATCTTTTTACCTCTAGAAGTTACTACAGTAGCCCAAACACCAAACTGCAAAATACTAACCAAGTGTATTCTGAAAAGGCTTGACTGAACTCTTCTTACAATGTGAACAATACACTTCTTTTTTAATTATATCTATTTATTTATTTTACAAAAAACACATATTTAAAAGTGAGACCAAACTTTCTTAAAGTAAAGTTAACTTTACAAGGGAATCAATTTTTAAATCTTATTTATTTAAAACATTTTAGAACTGGTCCAGTGTGTGAGATTTAAGAGCACTAATTATAGAAAAGGAATATAATATTGATAAAAATAAACAAAGATGAAAATTGATGCATTTTTGTTACCTTAGGATCAGTCGTTTCTGTCTGCAGAAGGAGCAGGTCCACCATGTTTCTACAGTAGCTCCAGATTATTTTCTTATTTATAGTGAGTGACATCCAGAGTAACTATGCAGTACTATGTTCAAGTGCGGACATGAGTTAAAAAGCCCAAGAACTCACAAAAAAAGAACTTAACTGACTTTTTCCTCCATTGGGGAAGTTGATCGCAATCTGAATTTAACACTGCACATTACACGTTAAACCTCTAAGGCCGAAAATACAGATTATTACTTTTTAGATTTTTAGGAAGTCAACTACTCAAATAGCCATAGTAAATAATCCACTTCCAAATAATCATCCATATAGTTGTAATACTGATTATCATATAGTAACGTGGATGGTAGAAGTTTTTATTATTTGTACTAACAGCTGCAGTAGTAGTATATCCACTGTTAGTACTAGTACTTGGAGTAGTAGTATTAGCAGTTATGGGTATTTGTATTAATCATTGGTAGTCATACTTATAACTGCAGTTCCAGTTTTCAAGTTCAGTCTGCTGTGCATCCATGCATCTCCCCCCTATTTCCCCCCTCCCCCAATCTCTCTGTCCCTTCCTTTTAATCTTCTCTCCGTAACTGGTCAAGGCAGACCACCATCCTCTAGAGTCAGGGTCTGCTCCAGGTTTCTAGCTGTTAAAGGAACTTTTTCCTCGCCACTGTCACCAAGTGTTTGCTCCTGGAGGATTCTGTTGGTGTCTGTGAATTGGGTTAAGAGTCTGGTTTAGACCAGCTCCAAATGGTGTCTAAAAGTGTCATGAGATAACTTTTCTTATGACGTGTCACTATATAAACAAAATTTGATTGATAGAAAAACTGTTTTGTAAGCTGCTCTTTTTCCTCATTTAAAAAGTTTTTTCAAACACTGACAACAGCAACTTAAACGACCCTGTTAAAGACATCTCACCATAGCCAGGCCCTCCTCCCCAGGGGTGAGACAGCTGTCAGTGGGGGAGGTGAGGGTGAGTGTCAGAGGTGATCGTGGGGTCCTAGGGGTCCGGGGAGAAGGTAAAGTGTCCCAAGCATTGTATCCACTGGGAGGTGGGGTGGGCATGGCCACACCCGAGCGCTGGCAGCAGCCCTCAGCATCTGACATCCAGGCCTCCAGGAGTTTTTCTCTGTCCCAATCTGAGAGGGGGAGAGAGAGTGATAAATAAAGGGGGCAGCGGGAAACACACAAACACTACACAATTCAATATGTATAATTCTCCTTGAGAATTGCAATCACAATGCTTTGCGAGTTAATGAAGGTCTTGTGAATGTCATCTGTCTCTAATAGACAAACACATACCGTGTGCTCGGAGCAGGGCCTCAGCAGTGAACAGGGGGGCTTGTAGCATGTCTGCCGTCTCCACAATCAGCATGTCCTTGAGTCTGCGCAGGTCCTGAAGTTTCAGTCCCTCGAAAGGCTGAAAGGAGAGGGAGACAGAAATTAAAAAGAAAACAAAAAGACAAGGCAAGAAACTATAAGGAAGAAAGAGGAAGATTATTAAAGTATGAAAAATACAAAAGTATAAGATGGAGAAATGTTAACCAGGAGAAAAGGGATATGGGCAAAGATGCAGGGCTTTGGGGGGTGGGGTTGTGGGAAAAAGAGATTAAGTATTAGCATGGATTTGGCTGCAGGAAGAAAGATCAAACTGTTATCAGTTGGCAGCAGCCGCTGCTGGAGGACTGTGTTGGTGCCCTCTGTTTAACTGCGTAGGACCCTGAGAAACACGAGAGATGCACGTGCATGTCTGGTATATATACTAGTGCATATATGTACTGCGTATCACTAGTGTACACTCTAGAGGTTTGCTAAAAATAAGATACTTTGGTGACATTTGAAGGTGACTCATAGGAGCTAAATAAAGTTTTGAGGATGACAAATCTGCTGTAGGTACTATGGTTACACACAAAAAAGGAGCTGTTCAGTGCAAAACAGTGACAAGTTTATTCTGGACAGTTTGTGCAGAAATGCAAGCAACAAAACTGAGAAAAGCTGGGACTAGCGGTTCTCTAAGGAAGAGGAAATATGTTATCATACGTATGTACATGTCCATCAGGATAGTAAGAGCAACAGTTGTGGAATACAGTATATTCACTGAACACAGAACTGCTGTGCTGTAGACTTTTTGAGTTTTATAGTTCAATGATTGCCTTTGTTATCTTTCAGTATATGAAAATTAAAGCAGCCTGAGAGAACAAGAATTCTACTGTTGACCGTTTTCCAGACTTGAAGAAACTCTATAAAGTGATGCAAACTTGGGTTACTGGTATTTTCAGACAATGTGTGTTAAATACCTCTTTGACAGCTGTAATTACTGATCACATGACTAAAATACTCTGTCATTTCTCTTATACGGCAGCATGAAGAAGTGTCAGGTTCACCTATCTTTCATTTAGTCTTTTGGTTTTGACCAATGAGAGCTGCAGAGAGAAGTTGTGCATTTGATGACATTCTCCTCTCTTCACACTGTGATGCACCCATCACTCTGGAACAGGGTCAGTCTGGACTCATCACATCACATGACCATTTTCCATTGAAACACAGTCCAATATTTATGCTCTCTATCAAACTGAAGGTTATTTAAGAAATGAGAAGTTACTCACTGCCTCACCCAGAGTTAAAGAACTTGTTGCAATTAAAACATAGTAATCACTACTGGTAATGATCAAACATAAGGATCTGAACTATTCAAGTTACATCCATTTGGGGAGTTTTGTGGCCGGGCTGTACTCATGTATATCATGTACATTTATTTACAGGATTTAAAATAAGTGCAAATGCCAATAGTAAAGATGAGCAACATTAATGCATCAATAATTACTAAGTAGTTAAATATAACATAATAAAAGCTATTCTATAATTTTGGTATTTTATGGTTATTTACAGCTAAAATTTACTGTAGTTGTAGACAAAAAATTGAGTGTGTGATATTAAATGCAAGTTAGACTGCAACCGTCATAGTTATCGTCATCGTCGTTATCTTCTGCTTATCCGGGTCCGGGTCGCGGGCGCAGCAGCTTCAGCAAGGAGGCAAAGACGGCTATCTCCCCAGCCACTTCCACCAGCTCTTCCGGGGGAATCCGAGACGTTCCCAGGCCAGCCGAGAGATATAATCTCTCCAGCGTGTCCTGGGTCAGCCCCGAGGTCTCCTCCCGGATGGACATGCCCGGAACACCTCCCCAGGGAGGCGTCC
>JAQQZY010000003.1:4810854-4821048 GCA_030068375.1 Ostorhinchus rueppellii | reverse complement strand
GTGTGTGTGTGTGTGTGTGTGTGTGTGTGTGTGTGTGTGTGTGTGTGTGTGTGTGTGTGTGTGTGTGTATACAGTGTTTTCTACAGACACAGATTTTATCTGCGGCAGGACGCAGGGTCAATGTATAGTGTTGCATCATGGGTCGTTAGCATTACTGTTGCTAGGCTAGAGTGTTCATTAAAGTCTCTTTATAGTAATTCTCTGGGTCTGTCATCACTAAAAGTTAAAATTTGTGTCCATTTTAATCTGCAGGGGTTATCTAAGTGTAATTTCTACTCATGATCGTCATGATCCATTCAGCAGTCTGACGTTGAGATAAGTCTGGGTTGAAGTGGGGAACTCAGAAACCTCAGGTTATGCATCAACAGATTATGGACTTTGCAAAAACCATCAAACACATCTTATTGTCTTATGTTTAATTTTATAACCTTTACTGTTTGGTTGATCTTGATACAGTAAATGTTGTTACATTTATGATGGACTAGGGAAGCAATAAGCCCATGACTGAGTAGAGACAAGTTGATTCACTGTTTCTGTCAAAAGTAAGTCATACCAACTGGAATATTGTTAATTCATTGTAAGATTATAGAGGGGCAGACTATGGACTATGGTGGGCTGTACTACATATCTAGGACTGGGTAATCTGGCCAAAAGATCATAAAACAATCTTCTGAGTAAGAATCAGGATCTACATCTCATAAAATGTAGGTCAGTTACAACAAAACAGTTTTCTCTTGTTTCTGGAGGCTTAAGCCGTGTAAAATATCTTTTTGTTGTATATGTTGTCTGGCATATTTGCACCATTTAATTATTATATTATTTACATAGTTTCAAGATGAAGTAAACAGAAGATGACATTTTCCAAACTGTACATGCATCTTTAATGCTGCAGTGTACATGAAGTGTTGTGGTCCAATTTGTCCAACAGAGGTTTCATAATGAACTCCAAAAAGTTTTTAAGACTCCAACAACTCTAAAGCATCTGTGTAAATCAAACTCTGGAGTTCAGAAATTAATGCTATAAATACATAGATTAGAGCAAATGGGCAATGTTCTCTGTAAAATACCATAATCATGCTGATAAATGGGTGATTTAAAATTGAGTAAGAAAGCTGCTCTTTAATTTTTCTTAATAACATGATTTGTACGATCCTTCTGAAAAGTATGTTTGGCAAGACATATGGAAATTTTGGACTGATCACAATCTAAGGTTGTGAGATCACCAGCCTTATGCATAACCACTTTGGAAGAGGTAAGCATGTTCAAATTACTAACTAAATATACTTTAGCATCCATTAATATTCCAGGGCATTCTGCCCAAGTGAGGTCTATGCATGGGAAACACTACTATATTTATGTGTGTGTGTGTGTGTGTATAAATACATGCATTTTCAAAGTCACACAGTGCATGTTCTATTTTTATGCATATAACCCTATAGCTTAAACAGTATCAGTTTTTTTAATCTTGTGCTTGATTTTCTGTATGCATCATGAATGTGGCTGCTTTAGCAAAAAATGCACCCTTTAATAAATGATGCATAGATATGTATACATTTGTGTGGAACAACATTAGAGCTTGTATCTCTGTTCATTCCAGTCCAAGTTCATTTGTGAGCAGAGTATTATGCATTTTTACAGACTAATTGTGACCCGTCTATTGTTCCTTGGGATTGAAGCACTTTCCATGAGTCACATTTTTCTAATGTGTCTTTCTATGCATCTGACCTCTGTGGGGTGTCTGTACAATAAGTCGCCCAATTTGTCACAAAGTGATCAGCTAACTTGCTGTAATTCTGAAAATGGGAACATTTGGAAATCTATTAAAGCTGACATACAGCCAATTGTTATTTAATTTATATGACTCACACATGTCAGCCTCTGTGCTGGTTAACTGCTTTTACAGCTACAGCCTTCCCTGGGTCTGATGAACATCTCTGACTTTCTCAAACAACTCTAAGCCAGAAAACACAGGAGTTTACCTGAGTAGACGTGTCATGGCGTGGCGGCAGACATAGTGCAGGGGTGTGTTGTGCTGGTACTGCTCTCCGTACGATGCATTCGGATCAAGGCCATCCCTGAACTGAGGGTTACCCTCATACAGCTGCCAGGCCAAAGCCTCATCACCGCTCACCAGGGCCTTGCGAAACTTTGTAGCTGTATTGCCCATGGCTTCAACCTTGCAAAGGGCCACCTAAAGCGAGCTACGGCAGATGCCTGCCTGCCCACACGGCCCTCCTTCCTTCCTCTTCCTCCTCCCCTATCAACACAGGTCACAACTTAGGGCAACATGGTTCACTGTGTTTTCTTGCCCTGTGAGTAAGAGAGACACAGAAAACAAGACTTTTTAAAGCCAGAACATGAGAAGAATAAGAACAATGTGACTAAATTGGACAAAAACTTCAGAAAATTGAAAGAAAAATAAGACCTTAAAAAGAGGTAGACAAAAGAGCATAGATATTTGATCAACCAGTCCAACCATTGATCATGTGCTGCAGCAGTACATTGTCTTACAGGAAATAGAGGAAAAAAAAAAAAACAATCCTGAAGAAACCAGTTCCAAAGACAGAGATAATTATAAAGAGGGCAGGCGAGAGGGGAAGGTTAATGATATCCCAGACATCGATTGGTCAGTCAGTTGATGAAAGGCATGGTCAATACCTCCACAGCAGGCTATGAAGTGAACTAGCATTAGGGGAGAATTTGCGTACTTGAGACTGTTTACATGACCAGGGTTCTTACATATTTTTCATTTCAAAACATTTCCTGGAAGATTCTTCTGACCATATTTGTGCAAATAGAGCTCGAGATTTATGATGCAAACAAATGATTTTCAAATTCAACTTCTAGAGCATGTTACATTCTGAAAATATATGCTATTATATTGTCAAATAAGATCAATTAACACCAAGCCCTGGACATCATCCCAGGTGTGGAGGCAGCTCTGTGTAGGAATGTACACTCCATCATACAACATCCTTTTTGCTATTCAGTTTGATACAGAGATAAGTAATTTGCCTTCTCCAAACATCTTTAAACATTCCTGATATTATTTTTTTCATCAATTCTTTCTGTTTTTCATCCATATCCAGAAAAACAAATTCCATACTGTGTAGGAATACTGTATGTTTGCCTGCAAACGACCTGAGTGTGTGAGCACGAGTTAAACCATGCATTGCTAATACCATGAGCCCAAACCAGTTTTACTTTTTTCTTCCCAAAGAAACACAAGAATCACAGTTATGGTTAAGAGTTTCCCCATCCCAGTCAAACACTACTTAGAAAACTCAAATATGTCCACAAGTTCTTTTACCCTTACCCCTTTTCAGTTTAAAGCCACTTCATTTCCAAGTTTGTTTTAAGCATTACCAAAGATTCAAGAACAAACAGCAGATGGAAAAGTCTGACCAAAAGGAAGAGATATTGGAAATAAACACCCGACACGTCTTTCTCTACACACATCGTACATAATCACCATCTTTATCAATGTGTTCTGCTTCATTTCCTTTGTTTTCCCCACTTCTCTGTCTTTCATGGTCTTTAGCATGCGTGCGCGTGCACACACACCCACCATTACATCCTATAATAAGTGGAGTCTGTATGTCAGAGCATGCATTTGTGTGTATTGGGCTGTTGAGGGTATCATTACAGTCTTCATTCTATGGCCATCTGTCTGGCCTTCACAAAGAGTCTCTTTTAGCTTTGCTACAGTTGGCCGCTGGCTGGTCGGGCTCTGGAACATTTGAATAATGTGGCTGCCTGCCTCCCCTCTTCTGCCTCACATTTCTATGCAGTGACAGACAGGGACACAGACAGGGAAAACACACACTGACAGACGGAGGCGAACTGGCCGAACAGAGGCTGCTGCTAACAAATAATAGCAAACATTTAGTAAAGGGCTGGCTGGTCCCGTGATCCATGCATTAGACTGGGCCTTGTGCATGGGAGGGTTTGGGAATATCTGGAGGGGTCTGTGTGTGTGTTGAGGAGGGGGGTTACTATAGTTAATAGGTCAGTCTGTCTGCTTGGCTCTATGTTTTGTGCACACTGGTTTACTTCCAGTTCACTACACTCCTCTGTGGATCTCCTCTAGTCTGTATCTCTGTCTCTCATACTAAATAAGGACAGGAAGTCTGGACATGAGGGAATTCCAGCGAGAGCAAGTCCTGCTGTTTGCATTTGGCAGCAACAGCGCAATTATCAACTATTACGAAAACCCTTGAAGTCTCCACATCATTCAGTGGTCGGATGGAGCGAGGGTGAAGAAGAGTTTCACTCCTTGTTCACTTGATACTCATCTTATATCCTTAATTAGGCTTTATCTATGACAGAAACATAGGCATGCCACCTTAAAAATAGTTCAGGAAACACGCCACAGGTATTAACAGAACAGACTAGCATATTTTATCATCAAGACTTCATGACTCATAAACTCACGTATCTAAAACACACACATCTCATCAGAAAATCCTGAATGATAAAAACCAAGATCAGCAGTTGCCAGGATTATACATATTTATACAAAGACATACATTACAAGGTATTTTGGCAACACTGTAATTTATGGCATTTTGTGTGTGACCACCTTGGAAAACATTTATACCATTTACACACACCTGAAACAATCGCTTTAAGTAACAAGCAGACTATTAAATCAGTCAAGTTAATTTTACTAATAGGACTGTACTGAATAAGCAGAACAAAACAGTCATCTGAATATGACACTAATATATACATTACAGATTAAACTATCAAAAATAAATGAATACATGCATACATTACTGTTCATTTAAAAAATGTAATATCCTATTTCCTAGAATCTAAACTAACATATTGAAATGTCAATTTTTAACAATAAAATACAGCTGAATAATATGACCAAAAAGCCTAAATTTCAATTTCACATTTTGATCAAATGTTTTGTGGCTGTGTGAACTCCAGGCAAAACCTTAGTAAAAAATACTTTCTTCCTTACTGCTGAAACAATACAGTGTGTCATATAAGACTGGAGAACTGTGACATTTCAAACAACTCCAACCATCACAGCTGAAGTCAACCCTAACATGGGAGCTACACTGATTTTCTCTCCGGTTTTACATTTATTACACTTTCATTAGGCACCCAGCAAGCTCCTTCACCATGGGAATGTACATGTTTTGACAGTTTATTCAATATATGACTAGAAAGACACATTTACAAGTCATATAGAGAGGCAAACATCAGGTAGCACTGATTTTTTTCCTTAGTCTCCTGAGAAATAATCTCAATTTTGTGAAAGAGAGATTTTTCACAACATATAGTCCAGCCCTAAAATAACCCAATACTCACTGCTCCCTTTCAAACTCTAAAAAAGATACTTAATAGTTTCACATTTGCAATTTCCTAATCAAGTTGATAAACTGTAGCCACAGAAACAATGTCAGGTTAAACATTAATATAATTATTAAACCAGTTAATAACTTGTGGGCATCAGTAGTAGTAATAAAAAGGTGCTGTGGTGTCATGTCATAAAAAACATTGACATGTGAGCATACCAGCCTTATGAGCTGACTTGTAAAAAGTTAAGTTATCTTAAGATCGTCCACATTCCACAACAACCCTACCAAAGAAATCAGCATCAAAGCGTTTCTATTCAACTACTACTCTGTACCTAGTGTTATATGCATTCAATGCCAGTGTAAAAACACCAAGTGAAAATACGCATACAAAGTCCAGCTGTCAAGTCATGAGTGAATCAAACATATCCATGTGTGGGTGGATGGTTGCTACTGTATAAACTAAAGGACAAGGTCAGCCTGTTAAAAGACACATAAAACTTAGATGAGAGCCCAAGTGCGGCAACAGCTACATTATGAGACAGGCTGTGGCCGAACTTACTTCAATGCCACTTCATTTACCAAAATTAGCTGGGTCACTGTGTATCAGCTAAATATTCAGGTCAGACCTCGTGTGGTTATCCCTGAAGAAGTGTGTCAGCATGAAATGGAGCACAAAACAAACACCAGCCGACTTCTCGCTGCATGTTTCTGTCCATGCGGCCCCACGGTTAAAGCTCCTTTGTTCAACACACTGACAGTCGGTGCGAATTACCGACCCAAGTGGAAAGCGAATATTAGGAATAGTCTGACCAAAATGTAGTCCACAAAACGCTTCACCCACGGCTGTGAGGACGCCGTGGCAAAACGTTAACACCCAAAGCAGCCTACCTTCCGACGCTAGCAAACCCCTCATTCAGGTTTACGTTAACGTTAGCGCGTTATGTTAGCCTAAACTCGCAAATAACAGAAGCTACCTACCCTACAGCAGGACAGCGTCAAATCTCCGTTTTTACTTACACTGTTCTTTCACTTCGTTACTTGTCGCACCTTCGGAAACTTGCGTAAATCGAGAGCCATTATTTTGTTACTGTCATACGCATCCCCGGCTGCTTTTCTGCTGGATCATCTTCACCGCCACCGGACCCGGTGAGGACGATAATGCTGAGACTCGGAGCGGAGGGGCGAGACTGACTGGACTGGATCGGTTCAGTATGTTGTTGTTGCTGCCAAAGAGGAAAGCTCACTACGCATGCGCTACATCCTCTGTCACACAGAATGCTGTAATGCGATTGGTCGGTGGTCTGGAATCGCTGATTTTGACTCATCTGCTTTATTTTGGTTGTATATTGTAAAGGTTCAAGCGATGTCACACTATATTTCTAACAATGAAACACATGGATAGACATGTAGTCACCACTGTTTGCAGAATGGTTACAGCTCATGGATGTGACAGCAGAAAAGAGAGGAAAAAGTTAGGAAATTGTATGAAAAACTTAACTTAAAGGGATTCAAGAATCAGTAATGAAACTTGACTGCACCTAGTGTAGTGCGAGTGTAATTTTCAATACTCTCTGATTGACAATCTGTTTCTTCAGTGATATCTGTAATGGCGCAAAACTGATACAATGCAGGCTCATTGAAAGGTCATAGTGCATTTAAGCAGATTTTTAAAATTTTTTTATTGTACAAACATAATGGAATAGAACCTAGGGTTCCTGAAATGTAACATGACCTCTTGTAAAGCGATCTGTCATGTCATTTTCATAATTTAACACCATGCTCCATGTTTTACTTAAACTTGTCCAGTGTGTGGCATTTCACTTCCTTCTTCTAAGTGTGCTCATCTGGTGCCTCAAAAAAACTGAAAGTCCTTTGTTGAGAGATGGCTTATTACAGAACAGCAACTATCACTCCATTCACATCCTGTTTGTGATAACAAGGCTCCTCTTCAGCCTGACACTCTAAGTGTTACATCTTTGTATAAAGATAAATAGGATCTGACACATTTGTGAACAGTAAATATGACAGATAGAAGAAAAAAACACTTAAAATGGCATAAACAGCTTTGCTAATGTCCTTAAATTGAAAACACAAAAGTGTGATTTTCCTGACATGTCCACTCAGGTGATCCAATGTCTTTACAATTCTCCTAAGAGCATGAAAAATATGTACATTCTGTGTGCCATTTTGACAAATAATTTGTGGAAAACTAGGATTATTGTATCAGAAATATACAGCCCATGACAGCCGTAGAGCAGATGTCCATAATGCAGGCCTCACAGAAGTCCTTCTCATGTGGTTCGGTCCTCATTGATCTTGATCCTCCTTAATTAGCATGAGAACATTGGTTTTACCATCTGAGGACAATGTTTTACCTCTGTACATAACTGTATCTGGCTTTTTGTCAAATAATGGGCTTTATGCACACCCCTACTACTTCCTGAACTTAAGGCAGCTCCTTTATTTGCGGTCTTTCATTATTGGACACACTGATTAATCCAGGTGTGCCTGACCACAGTACTCACGACAAGAAGTAGCAGGTTTCAATCCTATTTCATCTGTCAAATAAGGTTAATATTTTCGGGAAATAAGACCTGCACCAATTCTCCAACTTTATTGTCTAATGAGTATTTGTATAGTTTCACATGTTGCAGTAAAGAGCTATTGGAACCAATTAGCTATCAGAAATGCATTGCATTAACAGTGCTTTATTGCAGTTGTTTAGGTGATATATAGATAAAATATTCACTCTTTTATAAAGGAATGCAGTTTGGTGTCATGTTTTGTTGTACATTTCCTGAACCAAGGACAATGTCACACAATAAGTAATGCAACCTACCCTAACCTAACCTTGAGAGTACAGTGACAGAAAAATGTAGAACTACACTGAATACAAACAATTTAATAACGTTTTGAGCCTTTATCAATAAATGAGAACAAAAATCAGCTTGTGTTTTGTGCTGTGATATATTAATAATGACTAAACGTGAAAAGTGAGATGAAAAATGTGCAACAATTATCATCTAAATGTTTATTTTATTAAAAATATTAATGGAGAAATCAACTGTATTCATGAGAACAATAACAAAACAGACATTTGTATCTGTACCTTGACAAGAAAATGACATGATGTCCTAAAGCCTTCAAGTCTGCTCCAGTGGTTCACTAAACCTCAACCAAACTTCTTTTGAGATGAGGAATAGAGTACAACTCACCTAACAAAGGCTGCATTGCTTCAAAAGGCTGGTGTACAGAATTGTGGACAAATATTTGAAGTGGCACCAAATGCATCATCTGCAACAGACTAAGGATGGATGGACTGAAGATATTAGAGGCTTTTGTGATCAGCTCTTATATAGAAAAGTCGCTTCATCAATGAACTGTGCTGCAAGAATGGATGTCAATGGCATAAATGCCAGGAAGGAAGCCAAATTAAACTGCAGGTGCAACATCAACAAAACAAATGAGTCTGAAATGCAATACATTTTTAAGTAGATCGGTTTAACAAATCAATTTTATCCAGATTGCTAAAGTCCTAATGCAGTGGTTAGTTGTTTGCAGCTGAACTTTCACAGATATTTTGTCATCTCCACAGAAGCTAAAGTTAAAAACAGGTAATAAATAGCCGTTTATCTTTTTTTTTCTGACTGCTTGACTGCCAAATCAATCTCTTTTTATGCAACTGTTAACTTTTCATATCTTTCACGGTGTTTCTTTAACTTTTTGTCTTGCTACATCTTCAAGTGTCTTTATCATGTTAATCTTTCTCCATCATTATAGAATTTTTGTTTTGTTACATCAGATGATGCTTCTCCTCTGCATTTCACAAAGTGTTGTTGAGGTCAGCTCTCATAAACTCAACCAGAGAACACTTTTCTTCTGTTTTAATTAGGAAAATTACTTCACGCACCCTACTGACTCATTTGGGACATAAATTTAGAAAACAGACATATTGAATATAAAGTACTGTGCAAAAGTTTTACATCGTCTTTAACTTTGCTCTTTTCAGAATTTTTTTTTTAATTCAAATTTTTATTCAAAACCGTCTCATAACATATTACACAGGATATTATTGATAGAAAGTACACTGTTCTTAGCCTGGCAAGCCAGACTATGATATGAATACATATGACAATTCAGGCAAAAAATATTTTTTGCCACTAGAGGCGGGGTAGTTTATTAGGCTACTGCACTGTTCTTTTTTTCATTTGGAAAAAAAGAGTTTCAATATTGCTCACTGAAAGAAAGAAAAATAGACAAAATAATAATTTTTAAAAAGGAATATCATCATATAAGTATAGGCTATCCAGTGCAACACAAAACAGAAAAAAAATATCAATGCTTTTCATGGCCATTCTATTTTTGTACAATAATAACATTAATTGTAATAAAGATTATGTATGTTCTCCTCCTTTACCCTCTCTCTTTTACCCTAACTGGTCAAGGCAGACAGCCATCCTCCAGGAGTCAGGGTCTGCTTGAGGTTTCTGCCTGTTAAAAGGAAGTTTTTCCTCGCCACTGCCACCAGTTACAAGTGTTTGCTCCTGGAGGATTCTGTTGGGTTTCTGCTAATTGGCTTCAGAGTCTGGTTTCCATCAGTTCTATATGTAAACTGTCATGAGATAACTTTTGTTATAATTTGGCGCTATATAAATAAAATTTGATTTGTTGATTGATTTGTAAACAAACATTTACATTTATTTTCACACAAATTTTTATCTGCATGCATAAATGGACTCTTCAGGGTTTTAAGGAGTTTCCGTATTAATTTCGGAGTCTTTTCATGAAGAAAAAAGAAACAAGAAAGTGTTGGAAATGTGTACCAGCATTGAAACGCAAAAAAAAAAAAAAAAAAAAAAAAAAAAAAAAAAGATGTAAA
>JAQQZY010000003.1:4786729-4809868 GCA_030068375.1 Ostorhinchus rueppellii | reverse complement strand
AGAATTGTGTGAATATATCCTATTTGCACCCGGGTGCAAATAGACACTCCATTGCTATTTACACCTGGGTGTAAATAATAACTGTTGCTATTTACAATGTAAATTACAATGTTCACTATTTACACCTGGGTCCAAATAGCATCTGCCATAATTGTCTAGATTGCTAATATACTGGGTATCACCTTAAAAGTAAATTTTATCATCTTTTATTTGGTGCCACTTGTAAAGCTCTTCTAGTGAAGTTATAATGCAAAATAGAAAACCCCCATCCAAAATTCCCAGCGTTTTCTGATGAAAATCAACATCAAAACCGTATGGCTCATAAGGCATCATTCCCATGGTCAAAAATCCAAATAATTGTTATATATGGTCAATCCACAACTTGTAGAATGGGAATCACAGCAATTGGCTTTAAAATAACAAAAAAGTTTTTTGGAACAGGTCTACAGTGCTAGCAAGATGTTTTTGCATCAGGCTACTAGTTATAGTTTGAGATATGTTGTTTACACAAATTGTCAGGTATAAAGAGTCTGTCAGTTCATGTGAGTAAAATAAACACAGTCCTTATTATAGTACATCAACTCATAAGTTCTGTGAAAGTTCCCCAGGAGCACAGTTAAAGTACTTTGGCACTAAAGCCCCGCCCACATCTTCAGGCTCAGCCATGGGTAATATGTCAGCTGAGGAAGACTGTCACCATACCATATACGTTTAATTTCTAAGTATAATGATTGCACCTAAAGGGAAATAAATGAAGTCAAAGTATCTCATTAATATGTGTATATGTATGTATGTATCTCCTCTTAGGTCCGTCTCCGTCTTCAGAGGTCTGTCTTGAACCTCCATCCTCTGTGCCCCCTGTCCTCTCTGTTGTCAGGAAGCACAGATTTTAAAGAGTGGACGGAGGAGTGAAAGCAGACAGAAAAATTCAAACGTGTGGATTAAGGTAGTTTATTTCTTATTTATTTATGGACTTATTTTTACTAAAGCTTTTGCACACATTTATATAAATGCACATAGTTTTAAAACCTAATTGTTCCACTTTATAATTATTTTTTAAACTATATTTGTTACCTTTTTTAAGGCAATTTGTTTGATATTTGATTTAATTCTGTCTTGTCTGTATTGATTTTTTTATATTTGATTTTATTTGGTGTTGCACTTTATTGTTGTAACACATTGCTGTTGCAGTTTTTCTTTTATGAAACAAAACAAAAAAAAATCATAAACCAGATGACACTTCAGTACTACAGTAGATATATTGCTTTATCACTTGGAATGTAGTGTAAATAAAACACAGGCTGCTCTTGTAGCTGAATATGCCACATTTTGAAATTAACAATCACATGTGGCACCCTTGACATCAGTCATCATTCATTCATTGATATTATTTGTATTATCATTACATTGGTAATTATGTAATTAACTGGGCAACCCCTTTAAATGTGTAAAGATGTTAGGCTGACAAAAGAATAATGTAAACAACACTGCCAGAGCCACGATAACTTTATTAATAGGTGTGTTAATGATCAAAAATTAATATCATTGTCAGAAATAGAGGGCCCCAAAATCTAATTTTTGCTTAGGGCCCAATGTAGACTTGGGCCAGCTCTGTTGATACCTCCATATGATCTGCCCTCTGGTTGACATACACTTTTTACTCACATGATAAAAAGTGTTTTGAGAAAATTAAAGCCCAAGTGTTCTTGGTGAAAACATGATTGACCTGCTCGTGCCCTGATATAACTGTCATTTATCTGAACGTATAACCTCTCCCTAAAAACATCAGAGAATGTATCAGCATGTAACCTGTTTATCAAAATGCCCCCATTGAAGTTTGTTATATGTAAAGAGATGTCAAAATTTGTCAATTTAAAAATGCAGAGACGTAGACATTGTAACTCAGCCATATATGGCAGAGAGAAAGCAGCCGTTCAGGTGGTTGCAACATCTAAGTTGTCCATTAGATGTCACTACATATTGCATTTTAAACTAATTTGAAATAACAAGTAGGTGTATGAAATAAAAGAGAAACTTGATGATGAGACAGATTAATTGTTTTCATATCCAACTAATTCTGTAAAGCTCTGTAAGGCAACCTTGTTGTGATATACATGATACAAATAAAATAAATTGAAAATAATTTGAATAGAGATGCCTAGAAAACCAAAGTGCATTTGAATAAATTAATTTACACCAACTGACTCCAAAACAAGGCCAGTTGTATTTCATCCCACTTGCCCTGATAAATAAATACTTTATTTAACATACAGTGTAGCCACCTGACCTGTGAACTCTTAAGAGACAACAATGCTTCCTTCTCCCTCATTACATTTTGTGAGGTTTAGAAGAAAGATCTAAAAAAGAGCTTGATTGTTTTTCTTTTTTTTAATAATACTATAAATCTGTAAGGACATTATTTGTAGGTAAAAAACACTTGTTTCCTATTTAAATCCTCAGCATTAATCAGTAGTATTATCCCAGCAAGCTGGTCGAATAACTCTAACCCTTGTTTATTTTGAGCTTGTATAAGTATAGTTACCTGTTATCTGAATAATCATTACTGTCATTTCATTCAGGTTAATAATAGCGTAAGGAAGACAACACCTGTCTCAGGTATGCAGCGATGTTGCTCTGGCTGTTTTCTCTTTATCACACACTGCATCGCTGTAATGGAACATTCTTGCTCATGCTGAAGAGACTTTCTGTCCAGCATTTATATCTGAACTGTTTATGGTTCATGATGACGCCCCACCCAGTACTACACATCAGCCTTTTGACAAGTTTTACTCCTGCAAAAGCAGGAAAACACACATATGCAGGTTTGTCAAGCACAGACGACAAATCTCATTTAAACATCATTTACATTGATTTCTCAGGTGTTAGCTGCCAGAAGGACACATTGGCAATTATGTAACTGACAATCTCAATTACACACACTCAGCCACATAGTATTGTTTTACTTAGTGGGGATCATGTTTTACACTTGCTCTTTAGCTATTAGCAAGGACTACTTTTTGCAGGATCTAGCAGAACTAAAAGGTGAAATATCATTATATGCTGAGTGGTAATGGGAAAGTAAAGTGACGTGTCATTGACAGGACGGTCTGTATACACACGCACACACACGTGACACACTGCTAACCGTATACTGTGCAGTATTACAGTGGACACAAGTGTGCACCTTTTCCTCCCAGCACAGTGGTGTAAAGATGACCTCAAAGCCTGAGGCTCCAGAGAGTCACCTTATACTCAGGTGTGACATTACAGCGTGAGAAAAGCATGCTGGGTAGGCTCACAGGGCTGCAGAGATGCAGGCTGTAGAGACACAGTAGAAACAGAAAGAAAAAGAGATGAGACAAGAGGACACTAACAGTCTGACCTCTTTATTACTTAACCGTGCTCCAACTAGTCTGCCCCAATCTGTGTATGGGATGCGTTAATATAGATAAATTATTGATCAGGATAAAAGCTACTTAAAGATAACGTGGTAGTATGCTGTGTGACTTTAAGGAGAGGAAAACATTCTCCAAACTGTAAAGGAAGAATTAGAAATGACATCTCGCATCATTTCTCTCAAACCTTGAAAAATGTACTTCCTTATATGCAGCACTGTGCAAATGTTTAGTCTAACATTGGGTTGGTTGCTTTTGTAAAGTTCTAAGGACACACAAATGTATTTGTAAGTCTGTATTAAGATGTAAGAAGTATGTACAGCAGTAAAAACACAAGTTTCATGGGGAAAACAGCTTCTATAAACCAAAGTGGTTGTATTTAGTGTGACCTACCTTTGTACTTGAAATGTCTAACCCTTTTGTTCGACAACATGAAATTTTTTACATTAATTTTCGGATGTTTTATACCAGGTTTCAAACACATGTCAGACTGTTTGTGCTTCTTCTTCATCTTCATGGAGTCAGAGGTTACATAAAAATGGCTTTAACCTTTAAACATGTTTATTTCAGTATTGCGTGTGTCTTTTAAGGCTGTGCGCACATTTCCAGTGTTTTCTTGTTATATCTGAAGAAAAGAGAACAAGAAATAAATATGTATGCTTATTTTAACTCTGAAAAAACAACAAAGCTAAAGGTGGCCTAAGACTATTGCAAAGTACTGTACATAGAAGAGTAACTGTTTACATATTATAATGGACTCAGGTGGAAGTTTATTAGGCCACGTCTAAAACTAGCAGTGTGTAAAAGATGCAAAATCTGTCATTCATCTTCAGTGTAAAGGATGCAGGTAGTAGTACTTAGACTATTAGACTATATTTCTGGTTATCTGACTTTCAGATTTGTAAACACACAGTTACCATAGAAGAAACATTTAAACCTAGACGTCAAACAAAACATGGTCTATCTCACTAACATAGTGTTAAGAAAGCTTTTAAAAATCAAAATAAATGGTCTATGACCTACTTCTGTAATAATAATTATTAAAAATTAGTAAATAAATAATACATTGTAAGAAATTCCTTTTAGAATTTGCATTGTGTTAATTTTCAACATCCTTACAGTATAATGGGTCAGTTTAAAGAATCTCCACATATCTTCAACTTATTAACTACATCTATTATTAACTATATTCATAATTAGTCTTTATGACATAAAAATAAATGGGTGGTTAATTGTATATTTATGTTTAAGAGAGCACGGAGTGTGTGTATCTTTCATTTTTAGCCACTGTTTTTACTAGCTATCCATTATGTCCCAAAAATGGATACTGATACTAACCAAACTTTTAGTATGAAAGACACAAGTGATAAAGATAATGAAGTGAAGAGCATGGGACGTGACTCTCAGGATGGTGTGGAATTTCTGTTGCATAAATGCCATATTAATCAAACAGAGTTTGAATGTGTGTGTTCAAATTTATTTAGAATTTATTGAACAAGTGGCTGCTATTGTCATAAAACTCACATCGCAATAAGACAACAGTAATTAGTGACTATAGCGCAAACTTATGGTATAAAACCTTGTCTAAAATTTGCATATAATGAAACTAACAATATTTCCGTGGCTTTTGTGTTCTCCAATATGCAAATACAGAACATAACCAACATTTTATGTCAACAATAAATGTACTCAATTTAATAAAGCTGCTGGTTAGACTCATGTTTGGACCTGTGTACCTGATCAGGGCTGCCAGGTGAGTCAGAGGGGAAGGAGGAAAGGGGAGAGAGAGTGAGAGAGAGAGAGATGGAGGCTGGGCGTGGTACAATGCCTTAAGCACATTCCTTGAAGCAGCCGCACCCTGCACTCTATACCTGCTAGAGTTGGTTATTAAAGAATGTTCAGGTAAGCAGACACTTGTGTTACTTTCCCCCTCTGCACTCCTGTCATTAGATATCACTACACACATGCAGCACTGAGTTGTTCTGGCGCACAACATTTAGAGTCTCAATGTGACACACGCACAGTCAGCTCTCATTTCATATCTGTCTGGCCGAGAGTTGCACATTTGCATGGACAGAAACAGGCAAGGCTGATAAGTACGAGTCCTGCTTTGTTTGCGTGTGAGAGTGTATGAAGCCAGGACTACAGGTACTCAGGCAGACACACCCATAGGAGCAGGGCTGAGCACACAACCATACCCATAAGAGTATGGCTATCAGAGGACAGGAAATAAGGTGTGTTCTGTCTGATAGACATGTCTCAGGACAAAGGACAGCCCATATAAAACACACACACAGTGATGGTCTACCTGGGCCTGTGTGACGCCTTGAGCTAATGTCACTATCGCTGACATGTTTGAGAGTAAGTAAATAACACACAGCAAGAGATGGAGGCTGTGAAGAAAGACACACAAGATATGAACCTCAGGAAGAATTAATTATAATTCACAGTGGATACATGATGCTTTTCTTTACTTAAGTTCTTTGACATATTTTTATTGTATGCTTTATGCATTAATGCTGTCTCTCAAAAGTATAACAAGGGTTGAGGTCTGAAAATGATTAAAAAGTACAAGTTGGATTTTGTAATGTAACAATATCTATACATATTCTCCCCAGCGAAATGTATTATGACAACTACAGAAATTATATCCTGTAACTAGCTTTTGCGAATATACAACTTATTTTTAACACAAATGTTATGTATTTCTTTAACATTGTTTTGTATTGTAGTTAGCATTCCATTACAGCATGTGCCAGGCCAATATACATGAGTGTAGATTGTATTTGAATATTTGCATGTTGTGTGATAAATGAAACTAACGTTCACTTCTGGGAAAAGTAGAATGGACATTCAGCACATTCAGAGTCACAGAAAAAGAAACTTTATTGAAGTTTGTATGAGCTAAAATAATGAGCTAAAATTTTTAAAATAACACTGTTCCAAAGTCTCTTGGACATAATATTGTATGTTCTAGGAATTGGGTTATTTGTGTGGGATCACTCGTGGGAACTACTTAACCTTCCCTTCATGACCTAAACGGTTTTTCTCTGAAATCCAGTTCCTGTTTGGAGGAAAAGAAGCAGCCTGCAGCACATCGGCTGGTTTTAAAGGCCTCATATAGAAAATAACCTGTGGGAGTCTGCTGAGTAGGCATGGCGCCATTGCTACGGGGCAAAACAGTAGGTGATTTATTTGCAGTGTTTAAGACGCAAATGGTCTCCAAAGAAACTTTTGCCTCAAACTGGTGCCAGACAATGCCAGTCCTCTTTGACTGAAGTCCATTTGAACTAAAACCAAAAGCCTGTTGCCTGTAGGAGCTGACAGTGACAGTTGGCATCTCTTTCCTTGTTTTCATTCGTTAAAGCCTACATCCCTACCTTTGTTTCTACACACTGGGTTTGAAATACGCCACTGAAAGTCAACTTCCAATGGGTTTGTGTTCCCAGTGATCACCGGGGCCTGGGAGGAGTCTCACCGGTGGGAAAGCCCGGCCCTGCCCCTCAGGAGTCCGCTCCTTCCTCGTTCAACACGCCGCTGGGATCCTGGATCACTTCTGCCTCTGGTGGCCTGTGTTGCGGATCGCGTGGACATACACGAACCCCACTACCCGTCCGGGGTCTGGAGTCCGTCCATCTGTCCGGCAACTCTGAAGGCGCACACCGAGGAGTGAGGGGAGGGGGGTTTGGGTGGAGTTCTTTACCGACGCACGGAATGTGACGCACCTCCGGAAGGAGACGCACTTTACGGCGGGTTTCAGAGGACGCAGAGACCGCAGAGAGAAGAGAAGTCCTGCAAGAGTCCGGAGGTACGAACTGGGACACTGTATCTATGTTATTCCACTTGTATTCTTTCTGTTCAACAGATACATATGCTGTTTATTTTATTTCATCTTAAATGTTTGATTTTTAACAATATTTACTGACAGTAAGACCATGGAAAAATACAGGAAAAATGTCTGTTTCTATCCACTTTTGTTCTATTCTCTTCTACTGATGCATGTCCTTTCTGCTTTGTTCTACTCTATTCTACTGATCCGGAATGAATAAAAAAAAGTCATAGTAACCATTTCCCTCTTAAACTCTTTAATTTTTGTATTGATTTTCAAAAGCAATAAATACAAATAGAACAGAAAAAACCCAGAACAAACATGTCTAATTATCTATTGGGTTCATTGAACTTCAACCACTACTTTGTTCTGTTCATGTCTGTTGTGTTTATTCTATTAAAACTGATTCTACTATGACAGTCTATTCCATTCTATTGACACTTATCCTGTTCCATTCTATTAAAGTCTATTCTATTCTATTTTGTGAGGAATTAAAAAAGTGAAATTCTAGTGACTTTCCTCCTCAGCTGCCTGACATTTTCAGAGGATTAAGTCACCCAGGTAGCTGTTATTGAACATTGTAAAACCTGAACAGTATTGTTATTGTAGTCTAAGAACACAGGGAGCAGAGAGCAGGCCTCCATGTTGGCTGGCACTGATAAATACTGCTTGCTGCCCTCTTTCCAGTCCTTAAAACAGAGAGAAAAAAACAACGTGGCTACAGAAAATAGACTGTGTACAACTTCATTCTTGGGTCTCTAACTCTTGAAAAAGGACACTTTTACAATCCTAATGCCGTGGCTGCACACTGGTATGTATTGCGTTGCAGGACATTGTTATTATGCTAACTGTAGAGGCCTGTAATTTGAAGATCACAGGTGAGATAATGCACAGTGTCTTCCCTCTCTTTGTGTATTGAGCAAGGTGGATGCCTATATCTATAGACTTTGCCCTATAGGACTATATATTAAAGTTGCATGCAGTTCTGACTTAAACAAGTGGGTTTTCTTTTCTACACCAACTCTACCTTTAGACTTTCCATCTATTCAGTGTGAGTCACCGGGTAGGAATATATTCCAACATATGGTTATAATTTGAGAGGAGAAAAAATTTGTTGTGCCAGCTTTTTGTGGTACATCTGTACATGTGTGTTTCCTATTATAGATTTCATCTTGTCACATTGACCATTTAGCAAACCCCGAATCTCATTCATTACATCGTTTGCACCAAATGTAGTAAAAGGTAATCATTGTCTGTTTATTAGTGAAGTATGCATGATTATAACATTTTTGGAGATTAAGAGAAAGCACAGAACAAACTTTCTTTTATTTTTGGTGTTGGGTTTTCCACTCAAACACACCGCAGACATTAAGGCTCTTGGAACAGATGACGAGGACCTCAGAGGACCTGTTTTTCTAGCTCTGAGATCCCTTAAAAAAGGCAGGCTACATGCTGCCGGGTGTTCTCACATACAGTACACATTCACCTGACCTTGAGATTAGGTTTTTTTTGTGTGGCACTCAACGGTTACGCTGAGGTGTGATGACATACAGAGACAAACGGTGCTCTGTGTTTGCTCTTATCTGCGTTTTGTGAGTGTTATTAATCTGACAAAGTAGGTCTGAAAAGCGTACCAGTAAGAGAATACTGGCTCATCCCTTCAAACCTGTTTTCTGGTATTTATTTCTCATTCTATTGACGCCGAATAATCACACAAAAACAAATCGAGCAAAGAGGTATGTTGGATCTATCAGAGTGTTTGTTTAGTGAGGTGTGTTCACATCCACGTGTCTGAGAGAGAGGGTTCAAGACTGAAGAAAGTATTACTTGAGCTTTGTACCTTTGTGTCTGAGGATAGTGGTAAAGACTTTTACTCAAGTACAGCACTGAAGTACAGTTCTGTGGTACTTAAGTTGACATAGTGCATTTTATCAATAGAAAATAAAAAAAAAAAAACAACTAAAAAATCTGAAGAATTTGTACAGATTAAGTTGCAGCTAACAGGTTCTAAATAAGTAGTTCCTTTTTACACAGCACTTCTGTTCTGGGAATATTTCACCTTTATTCCAGAATGATGTCAGTGTAAAGAAAATGGTAGAATCCTTTGGTCCCACCTCTTGTCACGGCTCTGTAATGCCTCTGTAGGTAGTAACAGAATTGTGATAAAGGTGGAATCATGTGAGGATGTGTGACCCCCACGCCTGGGGCATATAGGTAAACAAACATATCAATGCAACCAGAAAGATGTCAAACTGGGGAGATGCCAAGATCTGCCAGTTGTTGTTACTTCAGGCGGAGGACTCTATTCATGCTAAGATTTATGAAATGGTGAAAGATAGGTCGACTCGAGAGCTTAGCAACACCGCTATGCTCAGGGTATTTCCAGCGTTCCAGTTGTACGTCACACTGTACACTGCGCTGCATCACCGCCCCCTTGCTGTGTAGAAGTCCAGCCTGTCTCACCTGTTACTCCTTTGGCTTGGCTGTGGTAATTGGTCAGTGGTGGGAAAAAGGTTGAATCACCATCTCACCTTTTTTCCAGGATCTCTGTGTAAAAGTGGCTGTAGATTCTTAGTTTCTTTCTGTTTAACAAATCACGATATAAAAGTAGAAATCATAAGAAGTCTGACGAACTGAAATGTGCCTTAGAGTATTTCTCAAACACAGTGAGATACTCCTTGTATTATCTAAATCTTTTCACTGTGAGGAAGAGACTCATCTGATCATGCCAATACTCTATAAATTTAATGTATGTTGAGTAGAAATGACGTGAAAGACAGTAATGGAAAATGTGAGTTTTTCGACATTTGAAGAGAAACTGCCTCATTTGGTCATTTGACAAGAGGTTGGCCTTTATAATGATGACAGTCTAGAGCTTGAAAAAGCTGATAAAGTGGCCAATGTCAGCTGTTAAAAATAATAAAGTAGTAATTTGATACCGGTTGAAATTAACATGAAAGTGACAGTAATAAATGACCACTCATAATCATAAATCTCACTTCATCACAGAATCTGGAGATTAATATAAAACTTACAAAAAAAATTTAAAAAAAATAAATAAAATTGCGTATTTGGCTTAAAGTAACCCTTAATCAGAGGTCTCTGAGTTTCAGGTGGTACCTTATATTATCAAAATCTTTACCGTCCATTAAGGGTTAGGACTCTCATCTGAACATGGTGCTGATTTTTTTTTTTTTTTCCCCAATGGAAGTTGTGAGAAAGATGTGATATAAAACATGAGTTGTTCTGGACTTAAACTGAAATCGCTGTTTTGGTTTCATGGAGCAGTTGGATGGAACTCCCATGAATTTGACGTTCATACTTCAGATTCTGTAAGTCACTGAACTTTAGGAGTAACACTACATAAAAGAGGATAAATGCAGCTTTACTTATTGTAACTGATTGTAAATGGTGTCTGAGTATCATTAGTTTTAATCTAAAAAAAAAATAATAATATTTGCAAGAGCCTGTCTCCTCTGTAGTGATGGCATCAGTCACTCTACAGCTGTACACTCCAGGCAAAATAGAAAGTGTAATATTGTAAAAACCATATAGGATGCTGATACAGATTGAGCCATATATAGTCCTGAGTCATCTCAGCAATGTCTTCCCACTGGAAGACACTGGAAATGAATTTTTAAAAAGTTCTTGCTGTTCTTATGGCTTCTTGAGTTACAAAAGAAAGTCGACAGAGATGATTAGAACAACATGGCTCTGTGGAGACTGATGTGTTGTGATGTTAGGAGACTAGTGACGGATTCTGTTCCATTCATTCACATTTGTCACATATTCTCTAAACTTTCTGACATCAAAAGTAACATTGTGAAGATCCATAGATTAGGAAAAAATGGCATATGAGGTCTGTCTGTCTCAGAAACAAAAGCCTCTGGAAATCTTTTAACATGAATTTTATCTGATGGAAAAACGAAAAGGAATGCAAACTGATGATAAAGTAATGTTGGTTACTGACAAAAAATGATAGTAGTCCATTATTATTTACAAAATTTTATTTATCCATCTCCACAACACTCATTACCCTTCTGACCACACCCCTAAGGAGAAAGGAAGTGAAACATGTGCTATAATGATGACTATAACTATAATAATCATTATAAAAGGTTTAAGGTTGAACTCACTTTGTGTCAAACTATTGTCACTTTATTAAGGAGGATACACAGTTAAAGATAATCAGGTTGTTTTCGTCCAGACTTTCCCCCTTCTGGACCATGGATGGCAAATGTCAGATTATGTTATGTTTTATAAGATTATCCTGTGGTCTGAGGTGTGTTAAGAGTGAATTTGTCCAGATAATCAGCTCTGACAATCATAAATATTAAACTTGTTCAATATTTACGATGAAAAATCTTCATCTGTGTGAGGAAAGCTGTCTACTCCTGAGCAGAGTCCTGCATTGGTCCACTTTTCCAAACCCACACCCACCCATACCTGCGTACATTAGACCCGCAAGTCGACCCAAGATTAAACACATTGTCTACACAGCAACTCACTTTTAAGGGCTTTATGTTTGTTCTAAAACACACACCGTCAATAAATCTCTAGTACATGCTGCTCAATGACATCTGTGGCCGGATGTAAACAGAGGTGAAGCTCACTTCATAATACAATAAACTGGCTGTGGCTCAACCACAGTGAAATTAAATTATCATCATCATTAAATGTCCTGCTAATTATGTTCATTCATGAATTTTTATTTTTTCGCTTCCTCGCCCACTACCTACCTGCATTTTGTTTCATTTTACCTGGGCCCGTACCCACGAAAATTCTTCTTTTTGTCCCCCCATGTTTTTGTTGGTTATTCAACCTGATGCAGGACTCTACTCCTGAGTCATACTATGTTTCTCCTTCGTTTTTGTTCCATCACGTTTGATCACACGAGATTTCTGGCTTGAAGGGCTAGATTCTAGATCGGTGGTGGCACAGAATCATTATGTGTCTGGTGTGCTGTGTTGCGATTACCAGAGCACACCACACACAGTATGATCAAAACTGTCCAGTGCCTGATTGTTTGTCTTCATGTGTGATGACTGTAACAGATAAAAAAATCTCTTCAGATTTGGAAAATCCTTGTGTGTGTACCCCACTTTAGGGATATTCTGCCTCTGGTGCTTACTGATTCTAACAGACACGACACCTAATGTTAGCATTAGCAATTAGCATTAGTAGCATTTAGCCATTGAAGGCACTCGGGACCATCTCCAGATCAGTACCAGGGTCGGAGGCCACAACGGGAAAATTAACTTATATCTGCCTGTTTTTGATGGCAGGGGAAACTGGTAGAAATCAATGCTGGGAAAACAGGCAAACTCAACACAGAAAACACAGAAAGGCCCTGGTCTGACCCTCTGATTTTGAGGCAGATGCGGAAACCACTGTCAGTGTACTATGACATGGGTCATTCTGCACTTCTGCAATTTGGTCCTTATGCATATTTTGATGCCAATGCTTTGGTAATTTTTCGAAGCAACATGAGTTCAGGGTGTCTGTCACTGTTGTGTTGTTGCTTATAAGTAAAAAAAAAAAAAAAATCTGTGTAATGTGCCGCATTTATTTGTTCAATTCACATGTTGAAACAGATAGAGCTCTCGCCTCTCTCACCTTTTCTCCCCCTCTTCCCTTGTTAGCATTCAGGCAGGAATGCTGGGAATGAACCATTCACACGCTTAGTGAGCAAACATTGGGCTCATCTAGTATATTCAGTTTATTAGCCAAGGGGAGCTGCCGTTGGTTGTTTCCCCTGTGGCAGTCTAGTGTTCAAAACTGGCTTTGTTTAATGTACATTTAGGAAGGGCGCCTTCTCATGTTTGCAACAGAAAGCTTAAAAAAGACAGATCCTTATCATTACTATCATCATCATCATGTGTCACTTCATTGCTTACTGTAGTTGCTATAACAACAAACAAAGCAGTAATATTTGTTTAAATAGCAGTCAGCCAGGTGAGGTGCAGATAGACTGTCATGTTCTTCTGTTGTGTTCATCTTCTTCTGTTGCTTCATTTTGTGGTGACCCAGAGGTCAGGAGCATGAATAAGAACCCCCGCCCCCAAGCGCTTTTAGAAGTTCTACAATGAGTCTTGATTCATCCACTTGGCTCATATTCGCCTCAGGGTCGACTTGCAAATGCTTGACATAGTTGCTCAATAAGGTTGCTGGTTTCTTGTATCCATACAACAAAAGACATCAGTTGCTCTTTTTTGTTTTCGTCTTTTGTAAAATAAATGCAATTGTGCTGGCATTCAGCTGTTGAGAGTTTTCCAAGGTTTCCTGAGGTTTAATTGGTGTGACGAGCCCAAGCAAGTGTTCATGCTCTCCGTTCATGCGTTCCACTGCTGCCTCAGCACAATTCAGTTGCATTCAGATCTTGCCCCAGGCTCATTCATTTCATTAAAATTAAAAAAAAAAAAAAAAAAAAGCAATGAAAATAGATCAAAGTTCTTATGACTCTTCCACATTAGGCAGTAGTGGAACAAGCAGTAATACCACATGCAAATACCCCAGTAGAAGGAAAAGTCTGCATATCGTCCATATTGTCTTTCAGGCCTTGTTCTGAATTTGTGAAGTCCCTGGAGATAATCATGTATCAAGACTCGCTCTGTGTAAATAAAAATGAATTAAACCTAAACCCAAAATGTAATTTGTCGTAAAAGTCACGGTAGTCATTATGCTAGAACCTTTGCTGCTTTTCTGTTATGAATGATGCTTTGATATGATCCATATTACTGATGAATTCATGTTTGCATTTTGCATTTGACTTCAGGTTGACCAATATAATAATAATAGATGCAGCTAGCGCTGCAACAAGGAATCGATTAAATCACTCCAAATTGATTCTTAAAAGAGTTGGCAATTAATTTGACAGTCGATTTGTTGGGTCTTGAGCATGTTAGTATTAGGAAAGAGAAGATGATGTAATGACCAGCGTCCCTGCCCCATTTTGCACTTACAGGCACCTACAGTCCCATAGCAGTGCATTCATTGTTTTTGTAAATTGTATGTAATGTCTGTCTAATCGAAGAAGCTTGGGAGACACCGCTGCATTAAAAACTGTTCCAGTAACTCCCATGATTGGCACAACAAATGTAGAGACCTGGAGGTATGTTATTTTGGGTTTATGACTAATTTAATGCATTTACAATTCCCATACACCAGCCAGGCCAACACCCTAACCAGGCCACCACTAAACTACAAACGAACCCCAGTCACTTTAGGTCCTTACAACAAGAATGTAAGGAAGAAATATTAAAAACATAAACAATGTCTATTCACTATGAAACAATGTTGATGGCATTTCACCATTACTACCTCCTTGATTACAACACATAAACACTGCACTATCCACAGGGTTACTTTTGCTAGCACAACAGTGTTTTCACAGATATTGGACTTGTAGATCGCCAAATCTTGTCCCAGTCTCAGCAAAACTGTTTATAGCTAGGGCTAGATGCTTTTGAATTCTTGTATTGTGCTCTAACTTATGCCAAAAGTGATAGTTAACTAACTGCATATAGGTACAGGTGGCAGAAAATCAAGATCCCTGCACCAGTCAGCCATGGATGAACGAACACTGGCAGCTCGAAGGAGTCTATATCCTTAATATCTCTGAACTTCTCCAAATACCTTTGCTTAGCAGTTGCATTGAGCTTCTCTCGATAGGGACCCCTTGCTTTCATTGCTTTATCCATTTTTTTTTTCTTAAATCTTGATTTATACAGGTCATTCCTGCATGTCTGTATTATGCAGTTACCCATAGCAACTGATAGCTTGTAACTTCAAAATGGTGCAGCCTTCCAGATATATCACATGATATGATGCATATCCCCATTCCTAACTGAGGTGTACCTGCATGCTGTGTAGTATAACAGAGGAAAACACAGAGCAGAATGGCTAAGGCCTCGGATGCTGGGCCAGATGGACACAGTTTGCTTGAATCGGACTGCACCATTAATGTAACAAAACTTGAATATGGAGGGAAAAAATGGCCAAAATTCCATGGCTCACTATGTTTTGGGCAAACAGGGCTGTCGTGGCCACCACGAACATAAACCTAGTTTAAGCTAGTCTACATGTTGTGATTACTTTAGCCCATTAGCTAGTTACACACTGTTGTCATAATTATAATGTTTTCATCCATCCCTGTTTATCAGGCCACCAGACTAACATTGCCTACTGGAGCTGATTGGATACTGTAGCTTGCTAGTCTCTAGCCATGACAAACCTAGGTAGGGGACTAGTGCTCGATAACTATACCAGAGGCCATTGCGGGGGTGTAATCATTAGTCACTAGTCTGCAGCCTATATTGCTTTCGGTTAAATACCCATCTTCAAGAATTGAGTCTTTTGTGTTTAACCAATGAATCGATTAGTTATTAAAATAATCTACAGATTAATCAATTATGAAAATTGTCATTAGTTGCAGTCCTAGTTGTGGCTCATTATTTGGGTCAGTGTCAATCTGTGAAAGAAGAAATTAGCTGCTGGATTAATGTTGAAATGAACATCTAAGAGATACTGATAAAAGTATGTACATTTACTCCACAAGTATGTAAATTTTGATCACTGAACATACATCACAGAATCTGGAATTTAATGTCAAGCTAACTCATCAGTGATTGCCATTTCAAAGCCTAATATTAGCTATCAGCTGTTATCAGAGCCAAGCTCTGCTGATACTGATTGATAAAACATGTTATTGGTGTAATTTAATCAGACTAATTGTCTATCACTACATTTTATTGCTGTACATGGTTGAGGTTGAGCTCACTACCTTATAGTTCACATTTGATCCATCCCAAGAATCCTCTCAAAATGAGTATCTCTACCAAAACTGCAAATATATTTATCTGTAATATCTGACATTAACAAATGGGTGATTTGTTCACAATGGATCTTTCAAACAGCAGAGTGTGCTTTAGGTCTAACCTTCTTATTTAGAGGAGAAAAGCATCTACTATCACACAATATCGTGCCTTAATTTTTAACTATGACCTAAGAATATAACAGCCATGACTTATTTTTGCACCTTTTAGCCAACTTTACATAATGTCAATGAATTCCACACTAAAACATTTTTCATTTAGTCTCATGTTACTGCTATCAAATGTCAAAACAGGAATTTAGCAGGGTCAAGGTTTAAGAAATAGGTTTAACATGTAAAGGAACAGTAACTTTCATTTGATCACATTGAGAATGAACTCATTTGGAGATATATGGTTATCACTGGACAGGAAAGGCATTAAAAACTGAAAGCTGCCAGACAAATGACGAAATAAATGTGTTTTCCTCTGAAATGTTGCCAAACAGAAGTATGCTGCTGCAGAAAGTAGAAATACTCAAATGCATGCACTTGAGTTAAAATAGTTGGGTACAACTCCATCTCTGATGCTTGAAACTTGGAGACATGTGGTCCCATCATGTCTCCGTGTCCACTGTGAGACTTAGAATTGGAAACAGCTCACCACAAGACTCAGTGTCTATGGCTAGAAATAAGGCAGGAAGCAGGATGTCAGCCATTTTGATGGCTGATGAATCACCACACAAAAGCGTGTTGCAAGTTAACCTCGGGCTAGGCCTGGCAGGACTTCTTGGTGAGTCACAACACTGCTGAGTAAAGCAGGTTCTCCCTGCATCGATCTGTACTATACATGTACATGGAAGTTTACAGAAAAGCTGTGACATATTCCTCATAAACAAGGAGAGCCTTACAAACACCCACTCAGACCCCAGGTTAAACGCACACCCTCATCTGTACTCAGACTGTCAATCAAGCGTAGTTCCTTAGACCATCTCCATGGTAACATATCCACACAAAAACACTTCCTGTTGTGACTACATTATGCAGTGTACAGAGAGGTTTTGAGGCGGCTTCATATTTCGACCTCTACAGTCTGATTTACTCACTTCTCCATCATCTGGTCCATAATTGGTGCAGCTGTCACATTAAATAGAAATGAGCCAGTGTCCTGACCAGATCACATGATAGTGCAAAACACAAAACTGGACCATTGTTTGGAATTCAATCTGGGATATTTTCCCACCCCCTCCCCCTCTTTACTCTGTACCTTTAGACATTCAACACTACAACAGTCCTGTAAACAGTAAACAGAAAATAGGTCAGTGACACAGAGGGGTTTTCAGCAGACCAGTTTTAGAATACAAAAAGTAAGAACATCTATTTAGGTATTAAGAATGTCATGTACACACAAACTCACAATAAAAAGGTCAACAGGAAAATTTTAGGGTTTCTGTGGCCTTAAGAATTAATGTCATGTGGTACAACTTGATGCATAATTTCCCTTTTCTCCACAGGATCAAGTGATTAAAAAAATATCCTTAGTATTGTCATATAAAATGCTTTTAAATTAGTATTTTTATTTTGCAGCTTATGATCTTATACTTTTGTTTTGAAAGTCACCTACTAAAATGTAGTCATGTCTTTACTTTCTTCTAAATTACATTAAACTAATCTCAATTCAGTCCTGCTGCAAAGTGAAACAAAAATGAATAGATTTAGAGTCCTTTCAAAAACTGTCTCAAAACTATGATTGTATCTGGATGGTCATACCTCATGCAATTTTCCCCCCGAACAAGAATAAAGACAAAGAAGAATTGTGCTTAAAACTAATTAAAGTGAGTACATACACGGGATTTTTCTAAACTGGAGAACTGCAATTGAACAGAAAATGCAGACGTCATCTTTAATTTAGAACTCAATGTTGCCATAGATCCAACCAATTGTGACATTGTCTGGAAGAAATGACTTATCTGTTAATGTGGAAAGCCCTCCGCAGATTAATCCATAATTTAATATGTTAACTGCATCCCTGACTGTTGTCATTACACTCCTGATTTATTGTTGTTTATGCTTGTCTGGTTTGATTTTCCTTCTGCAGTCATCGTTTTCTTTATGTTTTGTTTTTGTGTGACAGGGTTATCAGAGTTAATGAAAATTAAAAATAAAAGCCTAAATGTACAAAATTCACAAATGGGCTCTATACACAGCCCCATGACTTCCTGAACTTCAGTTGGTTCTTTTATTTCCTGTCTTTCATTATCAGACACACTGATTAATCCAGGTGTGTCTGCTACTTCTTGTTGCGAGTACTAATTAATTAGACACACCTGGATTAATCAGTGTGTCCAATAATGAAAGACAGGAAATAAAAGAGCCACCTGAAGTTCAGGAAGTTGTGGGGCTGCGTATAGAGCCCATTACCCTTGACTGATCTTGTTGCATGATTTACTTTACTTCTTCTGATGTAAATGCCATCTTGTTACATGGTTTTTTGCTACATGTCTATACTATTTTTTGTCTATTTGGATCTTTTACATTGTCTTACTTCTTGTTACATCATTTTCATCATGTTATGTTTTTGTCCTGCTATGCTTTTACACATTTTTTTGTGGTTGTCCCTTTTACACCAGTCATTCTTCTTTTATTTTAAATCAAAAAACAAATTCACACGTAACGCACAATTATTATTATTTATTTTACTGACACATGGTGATGCAGGAAAATCTGTGACGTATGTTGGATCCTGATCCTAAGTTGAGGTAAAGTTGGGGAAAAAGAATCGACTATTTGTGCACATCATGTGTCCTATAATGAACAGTGGTTTTGTAAATTCTATCTGATGTCATACTGACCATCTGACCATTTTTAGCTACGCTATAGTACATTAAAGGCATTCTTCAAACTAAAAACTCATACTGATGCTAAATAAAACCTAGTTAATTCTTTGAAATACACTAATAAATGTTAGTATAACACATTTTTCATGGGTTGGACGTTAGATTTGTGCTGCTTGTAAAAAAACAAACAAACATATACACATGTAGTTATGTGGATGCCATAGAACATCTTTGTAAAGGTGTGCATTAATGGATCCAATCCACGGCTTGGTATGCAATGTCCCTTTCACTACCAGAATGAAGTCAAGTTGTGGGATAGCTAATAGCCCTCATCATTCCCTCTTGAATCAGTTTGTTTGTGGTGCTTGACGCTGTGTTTTTTAGGATCAGGTATGAGCAGCAACTTGATCTATGACGCACCGGCATGACAAGTTTACTGAGCCTAGATATGAGAGAACCTGTCGATACGCTTCTTCATGCCTTTCACACCTCTCCCTTTGGCTTTCTTCTTTCTATCTTTCATTGTTATTTACCAGATCCTATTTATTTGTCTTTGTTCGTACCTTTACGTAAAGATTTCTCACCAACCAGATAGGATTTCTGTTAATCATCTGGGCTATCACAGGGCTTATGTTCAAGTGCTAAATACAACTATAAAGTTACCACCAAACAGGCATTTAAGCAGGGTGTGTACCAAGAATAAAGTCAGATTGAATCTAACTTCCACGTGTGTTTTAACACTCAGTATAAGAAGAAGCATGAGAATCCATATAAAAACAAAAACATTATCAAATAAGAATACAACAAACATAATAAGAAATTATTTGCATGTAACTTTTGGCATCTACAGTAGTATAAACAGAAGGGATTTTTTTTTCGGGGAAATGTACTCATTAAGGATGTGGTAGCATATTGGCCGGACATCAGTATCAGCCAATATTTGCTGATATCCGCTAACATTGATATTGGCATTTAAGATGGCATCTGTGATATCTATTGTGTTAAATTAATATTTCATAGTTTTATGTATGTTTGCATCTGTCTTCATTCAGAGATCATGTTATGAAAGACTGGACCGAAAGATTAACTATTTTTATATTTATATTGAACATACAAAATATGTTCTTAATTTAAAATTCCCTACACAAACATAAAACAGATATACAACATAAATTACCTCGTTGACTGCGTGCAACTTAAGAAGAAATTAAAAGTTTGTAATTTCCATCAGTGACAAGTTCTTGGCAAAGTTATAGTTATCGCTATAGTTACATGAGAGCAGCCCAATGGACCTTCAACTTGCCTGCAAAATAAAGCATTTCAAATAAAATTAAAACCAAACTTTACACTTTATAAGTCCCTATAACAGACATGGTTATAATTGTATGCATTTACAGTCCATGTCTGCAGCAGACGTTTCACATTTGAAGATTGTACGCTGGGAATCATTGTTCGCTACCTGAAACCTGAGGCTGTTCCTAGCCTTTTCAGCTTAATTTTTTATTTATACTTTATTTTTGTTCAGAAAAGTGCATAAACACAAATGCCCCCCCCCAAAAAAAAGGGTATCTGATGATAGCACTCGGCTAACGCTACTGTTGCTACATAGGAAATGTCCACTTGGACAACCCTAAACAGTACAAAATAATGCCATAATGCTTCATTCAAAGCAAACTTTGATGCTTTAGTAAGGCCAACTGTACATTATACATAAATTATGTCAAATTAAACATCCTAATGACTTGTCATTCTAGCCAGCAGTTCAGTAACAGTCTGACACTTACCATGACATTTATGCACAAATTCCGCATGGAAAAATGTATACTCTTTATTGATTTTGTTCTTTTTGATTACAGAGTTTTATTCAATGAACCTTGCAACATCTGCAAATGCAATATTTGGCAAATCGGTCAGGCAGGTTGTGTACACTCTTATCCATTTTGTCTCACTGTGTTGACACTTAGCAGGAAGTCCTTTTCTGCAATAATTATGTATTTCCAGCAAATATGAAAAGGACAATTCTGTTAATGGAAACCAATCAAACTGTGTCACAAATAAAAGCTGTGTTTTTCTGTGTAGGGCTGGAGATGTGACACCTTAGCTGTGGTGAATTAATAAGAAAATAACAAGACATGAATACTGAATACATTCTTGCTAATGAGATTTACTCCTTATGTACTGAAATTTACTATCAAATGACAAGATATTTTTTAATCAGTTTGGTTGGTGTCATAAAAATATGTAAGTTCAGTACCCAGTCCCATTACTGTTACATTTTTATTGTATAACAGGTGTCGAGTATGTGTAACTTCAAGTACTGATCTTGTCTTTTGTTTTCTGACTTTGCTCCACAGGTTCAGATTCCTCCTCCCCTACCTTTTCTTACCCCTTCACCCTGACCTTTGACCCCACCCCTCCCTTCAACCATGGCGCACCGATCTCAGAGTTCATCGATTGGTGAAAATCCTCTCGATCCAAATTACCTACCCCCTCACTACCGTGAAGAGTACCGTCTAGCTATCGATGCTTTGATAGAAAATGACATCCAGGTAACAGCACAGCTCTCTGCTCTCTGTGTAACACCAGAACCAAGCTGATTTTCCCCTTCTTAAAACATTCTCATATCGCTGTTTATCATTCCAGGGTTATTTTGAGTTCCTCCAGACTGCAGATGTTGTCAGTTTCCTAGCACAGACGGAAATTGAACTTATTAAGTCCATGGTCCAGGGGCCCAGTCACGCCTCTAGTGTCCCTGAGTTAACTTACCATGATGGAGGTCAAGAACTTGAGGGATCCTCTGACACCTACTGGCCAATGCAGTCAGACCTGGCTGCCCCGGGCCTGGATCTGGGCTGGCCTCTACCACAGCACAGCTTCATTGGGCCCACAGAGGTTACTACTCTGGTCAACCCCTCAGACCCAGATATGCCAAGCATCAAGGAGCAAGCCAGGAGGCTCATCAAGAACGCACACCAAGTAGGTTAAAAAAAACTCCATCAGTGGCAAACACACCTATGATGTAATGACAACCAGCTCATTATTTCCTATTAATATCTTCAACTTATCAGTGTGAACTGTAAAAACAAGTGCTATCGCTTTATAAAAAGTGATAAACAGCTGTCAGTGTGAAGTGTGTGGGGATTGTGCAATCTAATTGCCACCTCAGTCTTACTTTTTAATCACCTTTAATCAACACTCCCTTCCAGATGAATTCCTACTTGGTGTTTTGCAAAAAAAAAAAGAAGGGGAAAAAAAAAACTGTAAATGTCAAATGTCAGCAAGCAGTAAAACGAGATTTGTCGAGTTGTTACCTGCTCTTCATTTCTGTCTATTGGTGTGCAGTAAACAGGCCATTATATCAAGACCTACAAACCTTTTCATTAACACTTGACAATAAGACAAAATTAAATAGCATTAGTTACTGCTGATAAAAGCAACTAAAAGATAATAAACATTAAGTACAATTAACTGAGCATGCTTATGTTAATGAAGGTAGTATATGCATTATTATTTAATGCTTATCTGAATCTGTTAAATGTAATATCTATTAAGGGTTTAAATATTAAGGCATCAACTAACAGTGATAAATATTTTATAAAGATGCTAAACTTCACAGCCTATTATTTCATGAGAGTAAAACTAGTGTTTATTAATGTTAAAGGGATATACTTCTGTACGTCCTTGTCCATCTTCCAACATATTTTTGTATAATAGGAAACATTCCTTTATCTTAATGTATTTGCTCCTAAACTTATAGGCAATAAAATCTGTTGATATTGTGTACAATCCTTTTCCGAAGAATGTAATGTTCTGTTTTATCTTTTACTCTTGATAAACACACTGTACATCTGCCATTCCAAAGGTCCCAGTGTCTTATGTAAAGGTCTAGTGTAAATGAAAGCAACTGCAGTTATCCAAGAGTGACACTGGTAATAAATATTAGTAAAAGTATAGTTTACTTCAGACTTTAACTTGTATTTGCTCTTCTCCAGGTTGTTGCTGTGGTGATGGACATGTTCACCGATGTTGACATCTTTTCTGACCTCTTGGATGCTGCAGCACGTCACGTCCCTGTCTATATTCTACTGGATGAGCAGGACGCCCATCATTTTGTCTCTATGGTCATCAACTGTAAGGTCAACTTGGACTTAGTTCCAGTGAGTTTACCTTTTTATTCTGTTTTCCTCCATAAAGTAACAAGTTAAAGGCAATTTGTAGGGTACATTTATATTTGTAAAACACACACACACACACACACACACACACACA
>JAQQZY010000003.1:4767041-4786280 GCA_030068375.1 Ostorhinchus rueppellii | reverse complement strand
GATTTAACGCTATCCCATTATTTAAATGCTGTTTTTACAGATGATGCGTGTCAGGACCGTGGCAGGAATAGCCTATTATTCCAGGACAGGAAAATCATTTAAAGGACAGGTGAAAGACCGGTTTCTACTTGCAGACTGCAGAGCTGTACTCAGTGGCAATTACAGGTGAGATATTTAATTGTATTACATATAGGACTCAGGTAACATTTAACTTACTGCAACTTACCAAGTGCTATGCTTAAGAACAACTTGGTCCTTCAACTACATCTCAGACACAAATACTATACTTTTGATTACATTCATGTGATGACAGTAGTTACTAGATGCTTTAAAAATATATTATGTAACTGAATAAAACAATGCTAAAAACTTATTGCAGTTATTTACCCTTAAGGGTTCTTAACATAAAGGTGGTTTCATTGAAATTTTATGGCATTGTATTCCTTTAGCATATGCGGTAATTTACATGAGGCAAACTATTACCAGAAATACAAATCCATAAATAAGTGGTATCAATTGTACTTTAAGTTAGGTTTGATGTTAGTTCTTATGAACATTTACTTAAATCACATTTTAAACACAGGACTTTTACCTAAGCTATGGTTAATGTCCTCAACTATGGTCCTTGTATCTTCTTGCAGTTTCATGTGGTCCTATGAGAAGATCCACCGCTGTATTGCTCATCTCTTCCTTGGGGAGCTTGTCACCACCTTTGATGAAGAGTTTCGCATTCTCTTTGCTCAGTCCGAGCCTCTTATTATTGACCCTTCTGAAGCGTCATATGCTATGTCTGACACTAGCAGTACCAGCAGTTTCTTGAGCAGCCAGTTTGGTTTGAAGAGGACCCAATCTTTGCGGAACCCCTTAAGCTACCGCAGGCAGCCTGAACTCCCTTCTGCCTTCCCGTATGGAGACTCTGCACTACCTTTCAGAAGGAATGACCCATTTCGTCACACTATTGAACCTGGGGCTGGGATAACAATCGGGAAGTATTCACAGCAACAGTTTCGCAGGCAGCAAACATACCTGGAGCAAGGGAGGTCCATTGTGTCCAGACAGATGGAACTGAGTTCCAGTTCTTTCAAGAGACACAGCTATGCAGAGGGTACACAAGAAAACTACACATCCTCCAGGCAATTCATGAAGCACAGAATCATGAACAATCTGGATGAGACCGACTTCAGGTTGGTTCTTTAACAGCTAGTTTGTTTCATTAAATATATGTGTAAAGAGACAAAGTCATGCCCATTCCACTGTGCCTCATGGGAAAAATATGTATGGAACTCATGTGCGAGGGACTTTAGATCCTGTTTGAATGCCATCATTTACAGATATACTGTTTCTCAGATATTTTTTTGAGTTAAGAAAATTGTAGTTTGTCTTAAGGATCATGAAAGTGTGGAAGTGACTGTAGGTGTGAAAGGGTTAAGTGAACTGCATCTCTCATCGTATGTAGTGCTCATCCCTGATCCCAATAAGGGTGTCTCCTTGACACATTACACCTCATTCTTTCAAAAAGAATGAAAGAAAGTTTGCATTTCTTATTATTTCATTTTTAGATGTGTCAGTTGATCTATCATTATATATACAATGCAATATCCTGGGAATCGTTTGATTGAATATCTTGGCGTGAACATTCACCCAAGAATGAAGTGAAAAGACTTTGTGTCAAAGTTTAAAGTCACTGTGAATTTAAGAAATACACTCGTTTTAGCTGTTAGTAATTGAGAGAACTGTATAAACAGATTCTGATACAAAGACAGTTTCCACATCTGGTTGAACATATAGTTGTTGTTTCAATGAAAGGGGACATAACAGTTTTACAACATACTATGAATTTCTAAACCTGATAGACACCATATGTGTAATTAATGGCATGATTCAAACAGGATCAGAAGGTTATTTGTCTCCTGCCCTTTTCTATTGGACTTCCAAGATAAGGTCCCATGGTGGTCTGTTAGAAAGAGCAGATTCAGACCCTTGTACAAATGTATTATAAGCCTAATACCACTCTATGTTTTTTACAGGGAGCAGACCATGTCTAGCCAATACTACAATGAAGGGCCCGGTCCAGGTTCTGGCCATGGTCACTATGACAGACTTCGAGGTCGTCCTCCACAACTCGCCATTGATCAATATTCAGACTCAAGCTACCGTTCAGATTTGGAGCCTCCCACTGGTGGAAACTTTGGCCATGAGTACTTTTCATCTGATGATTTGAGAGGACCAGATGGGCAACTGGTACCTCCACTGGCTGGAAGGTATGGAGGAGGTTCATCTAGTAAGAGGCCAACCATAGGTCAAGCATATGCTTGTCAAAGTTCACCGACACATCCCCATGCACCTGAGAAGAAACAGTACCCCAAACAACCTGATCAACAGAACGATCAAGATGAAAATGTAAAGCAGGGTCTCAGGAGTTGGAGAATCCATTCCTACCTGAGCACGTATGAGGATGGAGGAGAAGAGGGCCTGAATCAACCAGTGGGGCCTGATGCTTTTGAAGACCCTGCACCACCTCAACCTCCAGCTGAAAATTCAGCTCCCCGTTTTGGATTAAAGGAGCTGCCAAATCTTCCCTCCAAACCCAAACTAGATATCCCAAGACCACGCTTTGGAAAGCCCATCTTACCAGAAAGCACCAGCAAAGCCTCTGGCACCACAACAGCTAAAGACTTGCTTCCCTCTGTCAGTGAAATGAAACCATTTATACTAGAAAAAGAGAGAGAGCAACAACTAGAACCAGGTGCAACAAAGGACGTGGGAGACGATGTGGAAGTGAAAGAGGCTCCTGAGCTTTTGCTATCTAAACATGAATCATTCCGTACACGTATCAATCCACTCCTTCAGCGTAGCTCTCGTCTTCGCTCCTCACTTATATTTTCATCCTCCAAAGCAGAGATACACAGTGGAAGCCTGGGCCTAAAGCCTGCTACAGAGCAAGATGAGGAATTAGACTCAATACGCACCTCCTCGATTGTGGCTCAGATCTTAGAGAAGAGAAGGTCAATGTCTCGTGAACCTTTTGACTGGAGAAAGAAAGCTGAAGAAAAGGAAATGGAGAAAGAAAAAGATGAAAAAGAGAAGCAGGAGAAAGAAAAGGAAAAAGAGCAGCAGCAACAGGAGGAAAAGAAGATTAAATTAGAGGTTGAGATTAAAACAAAAGAACAAAAGAAAATTACTGAAGATTTGACAACCACACTGATAGGTGAGACCTCTGATGTTACAATGGATTCTCTACAACCCCAGCAAACACCATCTTTGAACATGAATGATCCGGCCAGTCGACTGCAATACTTCCAAGACTTGGCTGCAAAGAGAAAAGCCTCAAAAATGGGGACAGAGTCATCACTAAAAGCCCCAGAGCCTGTCGAAAAAAAGCCAGACCTCTCTGACAAACCTTCTATTAATACTACATCATCAAAGATCCCATCTGTTTCTGTAACTAAACCAGAGCCTGAACCAAAGAAGTTAGATATCTCCGCAAAACTAGCAGAGCTCACTCGCAGACCTTCAATGAGTTCCTCAAAACCACCTCCAATTCCCATCAAGCCATCTGCGAGTTTCCTAAAGCCTTCTGAGACAACTCAAACTCAAAAAGAAGAAAATGCCCCAGAAAGTCACAAGAAAGACATTTTCAGGTCATTAAAGCCTCTTCCTTCACCAAAAATTTTTAAGAAGGATCCACTGAAACTGAAAGGACTGAATCCTCGTCGTATTTCTTGTGGTGAGGAGATTCTGGCGACAGATGCTACTGATGCAGAGAAAAGTGAGATGAAAAAGAATCGTTCTCATAGTTCGTCAACTCTGCCACGTGATGAGTCTAAGGAAAAAATCATGGGATCCTCTACATCCATCAATACACTCGGTGAGGGAAGAAGCGATAAAACACTTGACTTCCTCAAAAAACAGACACAGAGGCTGAAGGGATTCCTAGGGCCTAAGGACAAGGAGAAGAAATCTTCAGGAGATGATAGAACCATGAGCTCAGTCCAAGAGGTCACAGATTCAAGCAAAAAGCAGAGTTCATCAGCTAAAGACACAGATTCAACCAATCCTGACCAGACCACAAGCAATCACAAAGTCTCATCTGGCCTGTCTGGTCCATCTCGATACCAGACGCCCAGCAGCTCTGTTCTGTTCAGCAGCAACCTACGAGACGACACCAAAGTGATTCTGGAGCAGATTTCAGCAAACAGCCAAAAGAACCGACAGGAGCGAGAAGAATCAGGTGGAGACAAAGATAGTGACACAGTGGAGAAGGTGGAGAAGCAGAGCTCCTTGAAACGGAATCGTTTTCTGCGAGCACCACAGGGCACCACCCAAGAGAGGGAGGGATTACTGAAGAGGATAGAGAGCTTGAGGAAGGAGAAGAAGGTCTACAGCCGCTTTGAGGTAGTCTATCACTCCAAGGATGATATTTGCAATGTAGAGGGGAAGGAGATATAAACAAGGGTGAACAACTGGAATTATAAAGACAAGTACTAGGGTTTAAAAGGTCCAGTGTGTAAGATTAAAGGGGATTTACTGTATAATCACATGAAAATATGAATCATTGTGGTTTTGTTACCTCACAACAAGGGTTGCCAAAGTTTTTCAGACCCAAATGACAAATTCAGTGTCTACCTAGTTGTAATCTGTAACTTCACCACTTGATCTCACCAATCATTATACACTGAACCTTTAAATTGTAATCACATGGAAAAGGGAGATATTTAAACTAGATATGTTCTTAAGCTGATCAGATGTAGCGTGTTCAAAGTAAATGCTTAACTCCTAGTAAAATGTGAGAGCTACTTCTGTACAAATTTACTGTTTTTGACTGATGATGAAAATCTGCTAAATGTACCAAAAACTGTTTTAAGTAACTTTTTAATTATACTTTTTAGACCAGTAACTTTCTGATATTTTTTAAGTGGCAAATGAATGTTTGACACTGTCTGATCCTTGCCATTTCAAACTGTGAAAATAAATTTTGGTGGAGGAGCTAATGTTTATTGCTTTTTAAATAGAATAGAATTTGGTTTTAATTTTCCAAGTTCTTGCACTTTGAGTTGTCACTTAAAATTTTAGGACATTGATGTGACAAAGGTACGGAAGCAAGTTGCATTCACTAAAGAAAAGAAACTTGACATCTTTTGAGAAAATGACTTGTAATCATGATGTGAGAATTTTTAAACAAGAGAAAAGTTAAGCTGGGGAGATGAAGAAGTACTAGAATGTCAGAAAAATAAGGGGTTTCTTATTTGTCCAGTGTAATGTGGAATGGAGGAAGGGTCACTGGTTACAGTACATGCAATCTATTGGGAAAAGAAGGTTCTTTTTTTTTTTCCACAAAAGTATTACAATAAAATATCACAGACACTAAAATACATTATAAATTCTAAATATAATGAGTTACTTTTCTTGATGTAATGAAATAAGATGTCATTTTGTGAATGCAGTTGGTGAATGGAAAGGGAAACAAAATATGGGCAGGAGGTCTCAGTCTCGTACATTCACTATTATCCCTGTTGTTCTGTTAACAGATGGGGAATAGCCTGGGATAACGAAAGATGGAGGACCAACCTTTTATATGGAAACTATTTATGCAAGACGATCAAAAAGACCCACTGCCCATATGTGCCAACGACAATATCAAAGTACCTCTGTGGCTCCACACTGCAGCCTCTCCTGGATTTTCACAATATGCAGTAAAACTTGAAAAGACGTTATATACAGTATAAACATGCTAAAAACAAACTAAAATCAGTGAGGATGGAATGTGCCTGTTTGTATTTTTACCTTTTATGGTAACTGACAGAAAACAGGGTGACTCTACTTGCATTCTGGCTGCATGGCTTAATATTTTAACCTGAAAGAAAAAAAAAGGTAGGCTTGATTGAGTGAAGAGTAAAAGAATGTGAGTATGTTTTGTACGTGAGGGAAAAGACAGTAGATTCATGTCAGTCAAAAAATATGGAAACGTAGATAGCTGTACAACTGTGACAGTGTCTGTGTAGCTGAGAGAGTTTATGTTGTGTTTACTGTGTGCCAATGGTTCACCAGAGATAGAAGCACTATTAACCCAGACCCAAGGGCTAATATGAGAAAACTAGTTGGAAAACGAGAATTAGGAGAGTAGATGAAGTTGAAATATTTACGAGTCTGTGATAGGGACACAGGAGAATGACAAAGAGAATAAAGTTAAAAAAAAAAAACTCGTTTCAGTTATAGAAAGAGAAGGCAAATATGGAGGAATTTATTCAGCCAAGATTTTAATGTAGATTTCCTGTTATGAGATGGAACTACTACTTTTGAAGATGTCAACAAAACAAATATCCAGACAGACAGCTTGAAGACATGCAGGATGAGCGGAGTACAGTACAGTAGTCTGTAAGTCATTGTTTAGTGTTACATAATGTAAATAAGAAAAATCAAGCACTCACAGTTGCTTTAGATCACTGTCAACAGCAGACGATTTTGATGTGACGGAAAAGTGCACCTTATCTCGTTTCTTCTGGACTTTTACAGATAATGCTTCTTCAGAAAAGTAAAGGATACATTTTGCAGCATCTTGACATTAATAATCTAACTTCAGAGACCTTCACTGTATGCAGGACTCTCAACTCCTGTTGTTGGCATGAAACTTTGGTAAGCCCAAGATACAAATTGAAGGCCTGACAGATAAACATAGATTTACATCATGTTGTGTTCAGTTTTTTTCTTGTCTAATATAACTAATGATATGAGACTATACTTTTATATACCGTCAGTGCTTTAGGGATTATAAAATTTTCTATTAAGGACAACATTTTAGATATTTATATAAATAAATGCTGGTTGAGATTTTGAAAATTAGGTTAAAATCATCCTTGTTGTGCCATCAACATGCCTTGTGTTCATGTTGAATTATTGTGATGAATATGTAGCTTTGTGTTTGTTAAAAATTAATTGGCATTACTTAGGGGTAAATCAGTTACACAGGGTCTGTGTCTCATGTAAAACCTCAGATAGTATTAATATTGTATTTGAAAAACTGCTGAAGTCTTTATTAAATCTTTTACAAGACATTGACTGTGTGAATATATAGACACTATGGTGCATGTAGTTATTTGTTTTATTGTTTTTTGTTAAACAGATTAAGAGTTCATAAAATCAGGTAAATCTACAACACTGTAAAATATGAATATCTTCATATTATGTCAAATACTCAATGTGAATATTAAGTATATAAAATTCATAGATAACCTCTCAAAATAAGTTATAGCCCACTGTAATGTGGTATTTTTAATTTTTGGGAGTTTCACAAAATTTAACAAAGAATTAATATTTATTTTTGCTTTTATTTGATCAAATAATGGATCTTCATTCATGTTCAGAGTTGATGAAACACAGTTGTACCACATTACAGTCACAATGACAATAAAAGAACGTCCCTTTTAGTTTTCTTGCCTGACCCCTAGATAGTTGGTGTGTGACTGACAGATTGGCTGAAGGGCATCAGGACAGAGGATCAAACAGTTGGATCCAGTGTTTTCATGAAAATATTTCAGTTGCAAAAAGGGACCTTAGCTTGTTTTGAACATTTTAGCATACCATACAGAATACTACTAGTATTTACATCACATTTACCTGAAATAATCCTTTAGACACAATGTAAAATAATTCAAAAACAACAAAACAACAAGCTAAGACCTCACAGAATAAGTACTAGAACGTCAAACATCCAGAAAAACAGCCAACATTTACAGAAATAAAGGTAGGTGCAAACATTTGACTTATTATCACAATTGTCCAATACCTTGGAAATTGGTTGAAGTTCAGGTTTCCAAACTACTGACAAACACACAGTATTAGTCCTGTACTCCAGCTTTGCTTGCTTGCTTGACTTTTTCTAGCTCTTCTTCCAGAGAGCACAGTTGAGCCAACTTCAGCTTCTCTAAAATAATACAGTCAAATTAGACAAGTTAGATACAGAAACCAAGTACTGCATAAATACAGAGCATGTATTAAAATAAATGTTTGACTGAGTTATACAGAAAATGTATGAGAGGACCTACCAGCTGATAACAACAGATTTTTTGTGTTTTCAGCACCTTCTATTTCAGCTGTGAGTCTTTGTGGAGTCTATTTAAAGGACATTAGGAATTAATAATGATAATACCACATCTTTTCATATTTGACCATAATTACACAAACCCACAAAGACAGAGTGCAGACTCTTCTGCTGTTCTATCAGTTGACAAAGTTGGTTTTCAAACTTCATCCTGTAGAAATAAAGCCAACTTGTTACAATGTAAATCTATGTGTATTCTTGCTCTGTAAGGTTTCTTCATGCACATGAACACATACATACCGCAGCTTCCGGTGTTTGAGCTTAAATTCCTGGATTTCACACTTGCACTGTTCAAGCAATTCTTCACTTTTCTTGATCAGGTGTAACAGTCTGGGAAACGCACATAACTTGTTACAAACTGCACAAGAACATCTTTCACTTCATCTGAGTTATAGACTGGAGGTCTACTTTTTTTTTTTGGATACATTTTTTTTTAGATACATTAATTTCTCTTCTCATGTGTCCGTCCTTCCATTATGTTAAAACACAATATCTGTCTTTGGTGTAAACACTGACTTGGACACAGGAATGATATATATATATATATATATATATATATATAATTTTTTTTAAAGAAGCCTATGAACAGATCAAGATTTAAATCTTCTTGGATAATCTAGATCTTCAATAGAATATATCTGTGTCTGTATAAAGATAGTCAATAAACTTAGGGTTCTTGCTTCCTCAGTAATTATTATGATTGCCAGATAGCTTTTAAAATGTTGTTGTCAGCATTGTTGCAGATCTTTGTAGCACATCACTAATTGTTACATTCTACATACTTACATTTTTAAAAAGAGCCAAGTTCATCTTTAGGTTATGTACTTCAAGGAGTCATGTCTGATACAGCGCAAAGCCCCAGTGTTATACATTGTATTAAATATAAATATCATCCAAGGTGCAAAATAAAGGATTATTCCAAAATTGTAAAATGTCTATCAACATATAAACACTTCCAACAAGAAGATCTTGTTCTCACAGATGAGGATTAGGGCCACTGGAAAAAATTAAATAAAATTAAGGTCCAATATTATTTTATTTTATTGTTATTCTCAGAATTCTGACTTTCATCTCAGACTTTTGACTTTTTTTTTCTCATAATTTTGACTTTTTCCCCCCTCAGAATTCTGACTACTTTCAGAATTCTAACTTTTTTTTTGATAATAATAATAAAACCATATACTGGACCTTAATTTTTCTCTTTTTTCTCCAGTGGTCCAAATCATCTTCTGTATGGACAGTATTTCAAAAATGTTGAGCAGGGTGCTACCATGATGATACACTGCCCCCTGGTGTAAGACACAAAATTCTGACAACACAACATGCTCAGACTACAGAACTCCTGGAATAGTCCACCTCCGAGGTGGAGTTTTAAGTTTCCTTGTTCAGTCAGTCGAGCTCACCTTACAGATTCCTGCTCAGACTCCTCGCACTGAAACTGCAGCTTCCCGAACAACTCTACAGGACAGTGTGATGGTTATAAACCTGTATCTACTGTGTAAGTTCATATGTTAAACAGACGACAACATACGATGATCAGATTCAGACAAAAAGCCTCGCCTCTGTATTGTATCAACACAAATGCCCTTTTTCCTTGTTTAACTACAATTAACTTTTGGTCAGCTGCTTGGTAATGTACAAGTACCTTCTTTTTCTTTATGGACTCCTTCCAGTTGGTAATATACACTTTGCACTGTAACAACAATGAAAATGTATAATTATATCATGATGGAATCTTAATTAAAATACATTTTACTATATGTATAAGTATAAAATGCTCGATGAAGGATAAGTTACCACAACTGTCTGCTACCTGTTTTAAAGTCTCTTAACTCCTTTAAATCTTTAACTACTTATATGTACCAGGTTCACCACTCTTTCACATATATTTTATATAAATTAATGTTACCAGCTGCTAGCTCCTTCTGCAAAGAGTCACTGACTGGTTTAATCTTCTCAATGTCTTCCTCCAGGGCCTTTTTATCTTTAATAAGACACAGACAATAACTGTAATAATAATCTCACAGTAATAATAATGCCTTGTTTGCCTCATCATATTCTTTGTAGTATTCACATAGCAGATGATCTGTATACATTCACAAACATTTGCAGATCACTGGTCATTTCGTGTTAGAGGTAAATTATTGCAGTTTCAAAAAATGATCCAAGTGGATGCTGCAGAGTAATGCTTTTTTGTCAAACGCAGACCATAATCCATATACAGTCCTCATTTAATATAAGACTGTCAAAACAGTTTTTTTTTTTTTTAAAAATACTTATTTTCAAAATTGGGTTTTGAACACTTATACAGCTCTTTGGCAACTGGGGTAGCTGTGGCTCAGAAGAAAAAGTGGGTAATCAACAAACCAGAGTGCTGGTGGTGGTTCAATTCTTGGCCAAGATACTGAACAACACAACACAATGTCAAGTACTTTGAGTACCACTTCAGTAGAAAGTAAAGCAATAATATGTGACAATTTCTGCTGTATGTGTTTATGTTTGAGCTTGCTGTGAACTGGAGGGGGTTATCTACATTTATAAATCTAGAATGATGTAAAAGTCATCTGGATTTAAATCCGATCTCTCTTGGGGAAAAAAGGAAAAGACATGGCCTCACAGAATTGAAAAGGTAAGATTTGACTTTTGCCTGATGTGTGTTTTACATGCAACCATTGTGAATGTTGTCCAATGAGAGACTGGTTGTGCTGATGATATGCCAATCATCATTACATACATACATTACATGGCTGTTTTGACATAACTGCTACAGGAATTAAATCAGCCAGTGTATTAACAAATAAAAGTGCCTATATTGATGCAAAAGACATTTAGCTAATGTTATCTGTTACTAATAAAATGTAAGAAGTCTTAAATATCACCACTATCAGTATAACAGCTGTACCCACAGATTAGAACAGGACCAAGGCTAAATCGTTTTTACTGTCAGTAAGGTACATTTTTATCTGTTATGCTATCTGTACTGGATCAGCCAATGATGAATGGACTCCTGTGCAATGTGATTATCTCCATCTCACAGAGAGCAGCAACAATACCCTGAGAGTGAGACCCATTGTGATCCATCCATCCATCCATCTGTACCCGTTTTATCCTCACTAGGGTCACGGGGGTCACATGGAGCCTTTCCCAGCTACTTAAGGGCGAAGGCGGGGTACACCCTGGATAAGTCGCCAGTTCATCGCAGGGCTGACATATAGACAAACAATCACTCTCACATTCACACCTATGGGCAATTTAGATTAACCAATCAACCTATCAGGGCATGTCTTTGGATTGTGGGAGGAAGCCGGAGTACCCGGAGACAACCCACGCAGACACGGGGAGAACATGCAAACTCCACACAGAAAGGTCCTACCAGTGACTGGTGCTAGAATCGAACCCAGGACCTTATTGCTGTGAGGCACGAGTGCTATCCACTGTACCACCATTGTGATCCTTACACTATAACTAAGATTAATTCTATATTAAAAGAAATAAATTAACTATGAAGTCTTGTGCAATATAGAAGTCTCAGTGTAACTTCATGAAGTAGGATAGCAGATGTTAGTGAGGGCATATGTGTATCACTGAGTCTTAACTGCCTTCAAATAAAATATAATTATAGTGCCGAAGTTGTTACTATGAACCAGCTGTCGCTAAGTACCATAAACTATTAAGACTTGTGCATACTAAACACAATACAGTCATGACAATAAATATATAAATGTAATAACATTTATTGAAAAACTATATCAAAGATGTAGTTTAACTTCTTTTTCATGTAGTAAATGAATGGTTTGTTGTGATATTTACCCACAGAAACGCATATTGACAAGGGTACTCAAAATGGGTAGACAATAATTTAGAAAAAAAAAACCTATCTTCCATCAATAAGCTCACAAAGATGGATAAAACGGAAAGAAATACATATTTTACCACTGCCTAATAATTTCTTAAATATAAATGTTCAGCTGCACTAACATTTGGAGCCCCCTTTTCCACAGTGGCAATAGTGGATATGGCTATGTTATATACTCTTTCCACAATTAAAATTTTATAGCCACATAATTTAACATAGATAAGATATTCTCAATTTAGTATGGTCAAATGCTTCAAATAAAGACTGAGGAAAAATGATAATTTGTAGTAAAGGAAACCATACTAAATGAACAAAAGGTTAATATTCACTTCCTGCTCAAGACAGAATGCAAAGTGGCTTTGCATTCTGTGGCATACTGTGAAACCCTTTTTTTGGTTTTGTTTTTAACAAGACTGATGAAATATGTGAAGGTGCAGAACAGCACCCCCTGCTGATGGTAATATTCTTATCACACTATCAAGTTTCATTGTATGAACACAGTTTATATATATATATATATATATATATATATATAAACTGTGTGAGAATATGAATGAATATATGAAAATATAAATCCCTAATTAATAATACAGTATGTTAGTGGAACCAGTAATTGTGTGTGTTTTATAGGACAACATTATTCCAATGACTTTAATTATTTTGAATATCTTTCAGCTTTCTTTATGCTTAAAGCCTTCAATTTGCCTGTAGCTACTAACGTTGTTTACCACTACATGTGTGAATGTCTGCATGAACAAATCATTAATCTACTATGTATGTGCTTTAAGTATGATTTAGCAGGAAAGCACTATTACCATTGAAACTCGATTTCAATGATAATCAACAAGTCATTTTATGATTTCAACTTCCCACAAAGAAGTTTTCAGTTTAAAAGGAAATACTTTTGTTTACAATAATATCAGAACGGATCTCCTAGAGTGTTGCTGTTCTCTAAGAGTCGGAGATACTAATCATATCTCATTTATCTCCATTCATCATGTTCTGCAACCTCAATTCTGAGGTAACAGGTAAGGATGTACCTTACTGACGACAATTACACAACGTATACCGAAACAGTATGACCCATTTGTACAACTGTCTCACTAACGGTTGTAATACTGCTTAAGCTTGTGAATAACATACAACATTACCTGATGTTGTGTAGTTTACACAAAATCTATCTAATAATCTCTATGAACTATACCTAAGCCGTTTAAGTGAAAAGTATAACACCATACATGATCATTAGCATATCGACAGGACAAGAGGGCCTCTCATTGGACGATATCCACAAGGCTATATCAAACTCAAATACTCCATTTGGACGCACTCTTACACCACACACACAGTCTATCTTGTAAGGACTTCACACATGCATTTACTTAGTTATTCCTCCTCTGATTTTGACGCAAAAAAGAAAAAAATAGACTGTGTAGTTTGGCGGAAGCGGAAGTAAGGGTGACAAAGAGTATATATGAAGTTAAGACAGTTCCTTTATGTTCTCTTGGTCAATTGAAATCCTCAGTTGAGTCAGACTTAGACATGTCAGACATGTCAGGCTTAGTGTCAGAGGTTAATATCAGGGTTGACTCATTATCACATGGTACTACTACATTACGGAGCAGTCACATGTTTACGAAAACATGGTATAACAACTACATTACGGAGCAGCCACATGTTTACGAAAGATTGCATCACGATGACACGCATGCGCGAAACAAACGAAGTTCAAGACGAAGAAGGAAAGACATAACTTGAACTATCCCACATTATACTATATTGATGTAAAACCAGGGAAAATAACCGTTTTATGTGAAGTTTCAACATTTTTGATAGAGCTACAACACGTTCAGAACCAAACGTATGTGCGATTTAAATCATATAAAATTTACAACATATAAACTGTTCAATAAGTTACAAAATGTTTAACAGTGCAACACCCTTTCATCTTCTCACTTTTGGTTTAAGGTTATTTATTCAAATAAGGTAAACTAGACAAAATATCGAGTTAATTTTTTAAAAGTGTCAATAAACGATTATGTACAGTCAAGTGTGGTGCACTACCTTGTTGAAGCCTCTTTAGTTTCACCATAAGTTGTTCAACTACAGGTTCACACATATCTCCACCTAAAAAAATACAACATTGATGAATTAGGATGTTAAGTACAGCTTGGAGTTTTATAGAAAGCTATATATTTGTATTTTCATTAGGAAGTTTACCTCCTCTTAGTGGGGCAACGTTGAGCATTTCACCCATGTTAAATCCTCCTACATAATTTTAAAAAAAGGACATGTTAAGATAAATGTTATCTTCCTATCTTTCCAACAACATGAAATCTAAATACACATCTCTGACATCCTGTAACATTAGCTTACATGCAATGTTAACTATAACTAGCGCTAGCTTACCTCGTTTAGCCCTTGCTAATATTCGGAAATAAATTTGAGTAAAGTAGCTCCACTTATCATTTCTTGTTAAATTGTAAATAATTTCCTACTGTCTTCAGTGTAATTTAATACTGTCTTAGAAATGTTGCTGAACACACTTTCAAAAAACACTAACCATTTAAAACCTACAAAACTTAGAACCGGATGCTAAATAGTGAGCTTAGTTTATTAGCCACATTCAACACTTTTTACAGCGACTTCTCTGAAATATTTTAGAACAGGTGCTAACACTTGTAAATTAAGCCATCTGACCTTTGCTCATGTTTCTTCAGCCAGGGAAACCTCTTTCAAACATATATTAGCGTAATACCAGTAATATCAGTGACTTTGGACCTAGCCACAGCACCTGGGGATGCACTGCACCTCTGACGATGGGCGCCAAAAACCCAGTTGTTTTTTTCTTTCTTTCTTTTTTAATTTAAATTAATTTTCCTCCCCAACTTTATTGAAAATATATGGGCATACAAAACATAGAAATATTGAACAAACATTAAGATGTCAAAAGGAAAAAAACATCTAAACAAATAAATGAAAATAATGCAAAGACTTAGAGACACAAAGAAGAATTGCAAGATAAAAATAACAAAAACTTAAAATATACATATTGAAGAAAAATGTATAAATAAATGCATCAGAGACTAAGTTAATTCCATTTTAAGGAATTTTTATAAATTGCCAGGGTGTTAGTGCTTTTTTTGTTTGTTTGTTTTGTTAAAGATAAGTTCCAATGGTTTAATATATTTTTCAAATTCCACCAGAAAGATGTTAAAATTTGGGCGTGTTTTGGTATATTTATTTCTGTGTATAAGATATTTTCCAAATAAAATGATCAGATTAACAATAAATTCTAAACTCCGAATGTCATGTTATATTGTCATTACTTTTAGATATGATATACCAAAAAAAAAAAAAAAATACAGTTACTGAAGCTATAGATGATATTTGCTGTCGTCACATATCCGGGGCACAAGGCCAGCCTCCACCATGTTGCAGAGCAAACACATGCTTGTGGTGCTTGCCTTTCGTTTGTGCATGTGATTCGTTCAAACTGTGCCCCGCGGCCACTCCACTACACAGAATGACAATGACACCTGTGCCATTCACGGGAGCGTTTTTTTTTTTTTTGGTGACCCTGTACGTTTGGCACATGAGACGTTTCGAACCCCGGGATAAAGACGTGTTGGACCAGACTTTTACATATAATATCAAGGAATATGTAGATGTGTACATCAGTGAGATTGTTTTTCTTTGTGAGTCTTTGGAGGATTTCATGCGTCACCCTTTAGATTATGTGTACGGTACATTTCAAAATAAAATGAAAGTGTTTTGTCTGAACCAAAACTGACTTTTAAAAATATCAAGTTCATATATTCTTCAAAACTAATTAATGTAAACATCATATTAGTAATTATAGAAGTGCATCTTAGGTTTCTAACCAATTCTTTATTCGAGCCAAGATAAACGGAAAAAAACTTTGAGGCAACAAGACACAAGGATTTGTTGAGGTCATTTTGTAAGGTACCATATTTATTTAATCCCTCTGAATAATATTGTGCAGTCTCTGTTGGTAATGCCCTCTGTAGGGGTAGGGTATATACATTGTCAGATGTAGGTTGGCAGGTGCTGTTTGACCCTCAATATGGCGGCCGGGGCGGGGCCTCAGGGGTGACGTCAAATGAATACCGTCTATAAATCTTTTCAAGAGCTACGTGCCTTCACAACCATTCTGTGTTCTTTACCTGATACATGGTTATATGAAACTTCTTCAGCCATGTTTATTATTATGGTTCCTACATAGCCTCTTGATATATTCTTACTATTTCTTTACTTAAATTTGTTGGTAAAGGCCAACAAAAATGCCCATAATGTTGTTCATCAGCTTGGCTGTGCCAGTGTATTGGTTAGGTTACCATCAAACAGTTAAAACCTGAATGAATACACAAAGATCAACACTATTACATAGTTTGTTTTAATGAAAAGCAAACAGCAGTGGAAAGGAATGCAGCTCCAATTTGTTTTAATGCAAATATACAATGCAAACAGACCAAAAATTACATACCTATACACATCAAACCACTACAGTTCTATATACACTTGCACGTTAGTTAAATACAAACACAGGAGTTAAAAAAAAAAAAAAGAAAAGTCTAACGGGGTTGCCAAATAACACTGTCTTTCCAAAACATAAATACCTGTACAATGTGCATTATAAGCACATGCAAATGTAGGTGGTCATGCAAGAGGTGAAAAATGAAAAGAGAAGGTTTATAATAAAAATGCTGCACATGTTAAATATATCATTCAGGCTGTGTGTGTGTAGGAGTACTTGGCTATCAGTGAATACGGATTCTTTTTGCTTTCTTGACAGTTTTACCAGCATCTCACTGTTTCACAAGCAGCTTAAGTAAAAATATTTTTTGCAAACTTCCTGACCATAGCCTGGATTCTCAACACTAACTAATATCTCAGTGCAACCCTGTTAGCTACATCTAGCTCAATAAATAGAGAAATTACTGTATACACGTACCATATCCTTCAAACCTGGTTTCCGTTGACCCCTTACCAGTGGTTACGCATTAAGTTTTCAAAATACTTGGTTCAGTTTGGTCTTAGCTGATACCAACATTTCATGTACAAAGAAATAAAAATAATAATGCACATAAGTTTCATCATACTGACCAGACAAGAGGAGAAATCAATAGACAGGAAAAATTCAAAAGAAAATTAAGGTAATATTTAAACTTTCAAAAATCATACATACAATTTCAGATCCAGTTTTTAAGCCTTTCTCCAATTCCTGAAGAATCTATGTGTGTCAAATACTACACATTCTACAGTTTCATTCGGATGCCATTGAAATACTTCAGTTCAGTATGGGGTAAGATAGGTTCTGATGTCAAAGCACATTTTTCTGTGAAGCACAACATCCATACGAGTCACTCCAGCATGCCTTTCAGCAACAGGGAGGATTACCTACAGCAACACACTGAACTATTTACAGCTGTGACAAGACAAGCAGGTTAGAGGTATTCCTCTGGTACATTTAGAGAATTGACACATCTTCAGTTGTGTTTCCAGTGTTGCCATGCAGAATTACTTTACATCAGCAGGCTGAAGGGACGTGTTTGGGAACATTTAGATTAAAAAGGAGAAGGTATTTCTAGCACTGGTTTTCTTCAGGCAAAGCTGGTCTGCATCAGTACTAAGCCGCTACTTACACCTTTCCCTGTTCTGTTAAATCTCTCCAGCAAGGCAAGGATAACATGTTAAGCACTGTGTGCTGAATCAAACCAGAATTCAGGGGAAGGTAATGTAGACAGAATGTAGCCATCCATGTTAGTAGAAGCAAACAACAGTAAGAGCAAGTAGAGTAGTCAAACTTGAGGGAGTGACAGATCACTTTGGTCTGTCAGTGATGGGAAGATTGTTTACGTTAATAGGGCTCATGTCAGCTGCACTTCATGACCTGCTGCATCCACAGCATGATTATGGTTGGAAAAACAAAGGGTGTATTCACACCTGTAAAGTCCTTTGGTCCACTTGTTTGATTCGGATTGAATGCAGACTATTTTCTTCCATTTGGGTCAGATTGCATTCTCAGTGCATTTTTTGCTAGTGGAACAAAATTGGTAAACACATGTGATGGATTGTGCTGGCATTGAACAGAAAATTCAGGGGCGGGTGAATCAGAGGAGGCCAGTGTTGATGAAAACAACCATGGACGTCCTACATGCTGTTATTATTTTTGGAATATGGATTCCATTCCATTTTTACAAACATAAATTTACCAACATAATGTTAACTATTAAGAACAGCTCATTCAGAGCCAGTTTCATACTATGGGCATCTGACTAAATGTCAATGAGGCATTCAATCTCCTCATTGCTCCACATCTGTCCATGGCTCATGGCTGCTGCTATTAGCTTTGACTACCTGTGCAGCTCGGCTATTTCCAGCAGCTACGGTGGCTCCTCAAGCACAAAAAGGCGCATGGTTCCATTTTTTATTTTTTTTGACTCAAGGCCGGTTATATTCAAACCAGAAGTGAACTGGCACAATGTCTGTTTGGAAGCAGACTGCTTGACCGTCCATTTGTTTGATTTGAATCAGAGTTCGCATGTTTGTATTCACACCCAAAAAAAAAAAAAGTCCAGACTTTCCAGGGAAACAAATTCTGGTCGGTTTTAAATGGACCAAATGAAGTAGGCATGAATATACCCTAAAATGTGTGAAACAGGAGAGAGAGATTAAGGAAGTGAACAGTGAAAGGTGAAAGAAATCAAAGAGAAAAAGGGCATGTTAGCAACATTTCTACAATGAAAAGATGCATTTTCCATTTCCCTCCTATCTTCTTTAAGGTGCAACTTCATTCGCGGGTACGTCCCAAAATATCAAGGATGTAGAGGAAAATGTTGATGATGTCAGTGTAGAGGTTGAGGGCTGCAAAAACATACTCCTCTGGACTCAGGGCCAGCTTCTTGTTTCCCAGGAGGAGCTGAGTATCCACAGCCAAAAACTGGAAAAGAGGAAACGCAGATGGTTTTTAGTTGTTCGAAAAAGATGTATACATGAGGTTTCCCTGGATCATCTCTGGACCTGCTGCTGTGGTCCTACTTCTCTACTGCAACCATCAGGGGTTAAATTGGGATTGGTTATGTGGGGGGGCTCTGCCTCGTACCCACCCCTGCCCCCGCCGCCCTGCCCCAATATACTTTTTTGGAAAATAACCCTCTAATTTGATAACCATATCATATTGCACAGAGATATACACCTTATTTGAGGTTGTAGGCCTATGTGTGTCTTGTAGTGCCCCCTACACATTATGGCAGTTTGAATG
>JAQQZY010000003.1:4734207-4746887 GCA_030068375.1 Ostorhinchus rueppellii | reverse complement strand
CCCCCCCCCCCCCCCCCCCCCCCCCCCCCCCCCCCCCCCCCCCCCCCCCCCCCCCCCCCCCCCCCCCCCCCGCCAGGGGAGGGGATGGGATGGGTGTTTTTTTGTTTCGTTTTGTTTTTTTTCCCCCAGGTGGAATGAATGTTTTAGCATTGGAGTGCCCTGGTATCATTTCAGACATGTACAACAAACAAATCTACTGTCATGGTGATCTATAACTAGACTAGATGAGTTCAGGTTTGGAGAATGGACAAGTATTTTACTGAAAAAGAAAAAATGTGCAATGTTCTTGTTTTTGCAGTTTGTACAGTTTAAATTTTAATGTTCTGAGATGTGCAGTGCAAACTGGCTCAATGCAGCTACTGATATTGTTAAAATGTTCATCTTTGTTGCCAAAATCTATTTGTTGTTCAAAAAAAGAAAAAAGCTTTATTGTCATAATTGTACGGTAATTGCTTATTCCTGTTTCTATTTGGACAACTATTGTCTCAAGGAGCAGTCTTGATGACTTTATTTGTATTGTTCAAGCAAAAATCTAAGTTATTTTTAATTTGCGCAACAAAGTAGCTGAGGAAAAGCAAGAAGTATTGTTACCATATTAATGTTTTTTTCAATAAAAGTTAGAATTACACCAGTTAAAGTAAGAGATTTAATTGAGGGGGGCTGGAGATTTTTTTTGCTCCAAAGGGTGGCCCACGGAAAAAGATTGAGAACCACTGCTCTGGACAAACGTGACAAAACACGGTTGTACCTAATGTCGGTCAATTCTTCTCGGATTAACGTTGTTAAACATGAATAAACTACGGATAGAAAGACGCCTTCGATTTCACCTACAGATCTAATGTTAATCATCCATTTAATGTTAAAATTCAATCTAAGGGGGCTTTAAAACCAACGACGATATGAAACAAAAACACAAGCCTAAACAGCGGACTAGCGGTTTTCGTGCTGAACCTGCAGCGGGCTCACTTCCATCTAGGCCTCAGCAGCGCAGATAAATGCGACACTTCGGTTATCCGTTACATCAAGCTCAGCAAACAGAATACTGAATTACTTAAGACCATATATACGAGTGAAAATCCATTAAACATCTCTAAAGGACAGTATATTAACCACGTTATATAACAAATCGGCAGATCGCCATTATGAATCCAGTGAGTAAATTATTTATTTATTTTAGGACGGTGACAACTCGCCGCACCCCCATGGAGCCAACATGACAGCCCATTTTAGTCTCACTTTATTGCAGCTGTACTGACTGATAATTCATCGCGACTCCATCTTTCCTCGGTTAAATGTCCATTAGCTTAGTGGGATTTGGGCTGTCACTAGCCGAAGCACTATTGGCTACCACCATCGCATGTATTAATAAAAATAGCTTATTAGATGAGACACACACACACGTAATATATTAACGACTCCGCACCCTTACCTTTTTGTCTTGCACGTCACGGCTCGTCCAGAGGTGTTAAATGTGTGTAAATATGATAGTAAAAGCCGACATGAACTCGCCCTCCAGTCCTCCCCCTATTTCAACTCACATTGACTGAGCTCAAGCCGCTGACGACGCCGTCACGTGACCGGCGGGGTTTGCCGGCTGTCACAGGAAGCTGGGGGCGACGCAGTGGGGTCCGATCCACGGGGGAAAGGAGCGGAGTCGCGGGAATAGTTCCTGTTAAACTGAACGCGCAAAGCATCGTACATTTGGACTTTGGAAACATGACATTCTGCACGAGGCAGTCTTACACAATCATATGGTTTCTCCATGATGAAAACTCTAGAACGTACAACAAGTATATTTTATTCTGTACATATAAGAATGATGAATGTTATTGCTCTTGTATTCACAGGAAAAAATAATTCCTAGTTGCATAAAAACGATTTACTGTACATACTTAAAGTCATATTGCATTATGGGGAAAAAACAACAACACAGACTTAAACCTTCAAGCCTTTGAATCATTAACACACACATGGAACATGAGTACAAGCACAGGTACATACAGTATTTGTGAACTGCCTGAATAACATAGTATGAAATCAGAGATGATTTCCATGGTGACATGGCAACAACCTACACAGATTAAATCTAGGACAGGGGTCACCAAACCTGGTCCTCAAGAGCTACTATCCCACATGTTTTCGATGTTTCCCTCTTCCAAAACACCGGATTCAAATGATAAGCCTATCATCAAGCTCTGCAGAAGGCTGATAACAACCATCAGGTGTGCTGGAAGAGCATCTAAAACATGCGATAGCACTTGAGGACCAGGGACCCCTAATCTAGGATGTCTTATTAACAATCTTGGACCACAAAATCTGCTGGAAACCTCATATAAGCCACGTAAGGGTGAAGCTGGCAAAATGCACTGCAATCCTAGGAAAAATAAGTCATATTCTGGATCTTAAATCATTGCACAGTCTATATTCTTCACTGTTTTTACTGTATCTACCCCACTGTCCGGAGGTCTGGGGTAACATCTATAAAAGCACTCTACAGCCCATATGCACACAGCAGAAAAGAGAAATAAGGATAATAAGCAAAGTAGGATACAGAGAACACACATACCCACTATTTATACAATCACACACATTGAAATGTATGGATCTGGTTAAATTTAAAACAGCGCAGATAATGTACAAAGCAAACAATGATCTACTGACAAAAAATATACGGGGAATGTTCCCAGAAAGAGAAGGAGTATACAACCTAAGGGGAGAGATACATTTTAAAAAACAAAGTAAGAACAACAATGAAAAGTATGTGCATAAGCAGCTGTGGAGTGACTATATGGAACAATCTAGAGCAGGAGATAAAGGAAAGTACAAATAGAAATATGTTTAAAAAGAGGCATAAAAAAATTACTTTTGAATAGGTATAATAAAGAAGAGGGATATACGTAGTATCGTTCCAAATACCATTTGTGTTTATTTATTTACTTTTTGTTTTTGGAATTGAGAGAATAATTATAATTTCAGAGATCTTCATATTTGTGAATGGACTACAGTGAGGATTAGTGTGAAGTTTAGATGGACTGGGGTTGTGGGTGTGAAATTATGAAATGGACACAATGATGCATTTAAGTTGTTCACTCCTTTGGCAAAGTACAAAAAAGAGAAAGGAAAAAAAATGCTTTAATTTTAAAATTATCTAGGAATATGGAAACAAGATGGTAGACATGTTTTTGTTATTGTTTTTTTATGTTATGGTGTGAATACTCAATGCTGTACATATTTAATTTGATGTAAGCAGTGCATAGGGTTCAAAGGATAGGCAAAAGGATAAGCTTTTGCTTCTAGCCTACTCCTTTTTTTGGTTTTTATGTTTGTTACGGTTATTGTATTGGTTTTTGATTGATGTACAAACCAAAAATAAAGTAATTCATTCATGCATTCATTCATTCTACTGTTTATTTGTATATAGTCTGGTTCAGTTTGTAACTACTGACATGCAGCTGTTACTGGTTGTGAGGCCGGATCTGAAGGAGATTGTCCAGTTCTGTCTTGTTGATGGTACCGTAAGCCTGGGAGTAGCTACCTAGCTTGGCTCGAGGGTCTCCTGCAGCAGCAACATTACTGTGATTCTGGAATACTTTCTTGCTAAAGCGAGGTGGTGGCCGTGAGTTGGAGCGCTGGTTCTGCATGAGAAGAAAGAGTGACCAGAGAAATTTATTTCATAATGCAAAAATGTTGGTAAATCTCTTAATGTGGTTACAGTACATTTTGCTATAAGTGAACTCCATTTCACTGTAGGTGAACTACATTAAAATTTGTATAGTGATTTAATTATTTAAAGCTTCAGGGCCTCATAGTTAAATGTTGTAACTCAATATAACTAGAATTCTGAACTTCATCTTAACCCATAAGGACCCACTGGGACATATGTGTCACTTCCAAAATGAATGTTTCTCTATATTTAATCATCCTTAAGTGCTTTATCACCATTTATTGTAATGTTGTCTTCTGTATATTGGGTTTTTTCCAACAGTGAAAATCAGGTATTTTTCAACATTTAATTTACTAATCCTGTAGATATTCATAAAAGCTCAGAGAAAGGAAGAATAAGGTTATGGTCTTTAAGTGTTAACTTTGCTTATGTGTTGTTGGAAATGTGACATGTAGCACAATATAAGAAGAAGGTCTTTGCTCACAGGAGCTTGTAGGGCAATGAGAGGTTAATATGGTTTTAATTTTCAATCGCTGGTGAGATTCTATCATACATGACTTAAAGCTGCAGTGCTAAATACTTTTTAGCATCACTGGGCAAAAATACATAAATCCCTTTCAACAGTATTTAATCCTAATGATCTGAGAGGACATGAAATTTTTGTATCTACTCTATATCTACTCTACTCTCTTTTGCCTGTGTTTTCAGACCACAGAAAATGTACCCCATGACACCCTAACATGTGTAATTACAGACATTTTTAGACAGATAGGAGAGTTAAAATGATTGTAATTTCTAATTAGTTGTTCAGATTCTATCATATGATCTACTGGCTCAGCACAGTAGACGATTGCAAAAGTAGTGTAACTTAACCATAAACAGCATTAAACAGAATCATATTCATCTATCTTTATGTCTTTCAATTTTGATAGAAGTGGCTGCAGAAGACCAGGGTTTCTTTTCAAATGTTTCAAATTTTCCTCTTGATTGCTTTACATTCATTTAACAACCAGTGTGTCGCAGGTACAACATTGGATATAATTTTACAACAAACTTTTTCAGTTGCATTTCAATGTAAAAATCTTTCAACACAGCTAATGTTGTTTGAATTCATCAACTCAAGTGGATAAATACTTATAGGAATTTATAATATGTGATAAAATATCAATACATTCAATAAATTCAAAAAGAAATACTAAAATAGGAACCACACAAAATGAATAAATAAATGAATAAATAAATAAAAATCAGATTAGTGAAATATTTAGAAACTATATCATATGCATCACCTCCATGGGTGAGGTTTAATGTCTAACTGAACAAACAGAAGAGAAGTCAGGTAGAGAAGTGTACGATAGGTTTTTCATGAAGAGGACAGTGAAAGTCATGGCTGAGGGAGTTGGAATCAGTAAAACAGCTGTTCACTTCAACTTCCAGAAGAAAATGGCCTCCAGTCAGACTTCTCCAAGATCCACAACCAGAGAGATAGAAAACCCACAAAACCAATGAATTGATATTTGACTTGTACTGACCAGGCGTGCAGATGTGACCTGTAGTCCAGAGGAGAGAGATGGCTCCTCCTTTCGTACCAGTGGATTGTTCTGTGTTAGTGTTAGGGTTGAAGAGAAGGGGCGGCTATGAGCCATGGGAGCTGAGCGACCACGCTGCAGAATCTGGTCCATGGACTTGTGGAAAGAGAAGCAAAATATTGAATAGAAGATGAAGTAAGTGCAAGAGGGTGAATTTGGCAGAAACCATCAATACATCAGTAAGACAGAGATGACCAATGCATGCTTTGCGTACTGTGTTAGTATTGATGCCCTCTGTCAGTGATCCATTTCCACTACTGTTTGATCCAGTTGGGTATCTTGATTGGTAGTAATGAGGAAGGCCTGTTGGATGCACAAAACCACCTGAAAGAAAGAAACATAAATCATAGTTGTTTTTTTTATTTGAAGGAACAGAAGTACATTGGTTTGGTTTAGATTCTACTATAAGTACATGCATACTCCTACATACTTGGGGCATGTGTGATGGGGTTGTATGTGAGTTTTCCTAAAGCAGGGCTAAGAGGCTGGCTCATCCTCTCCACAGCCAGTCGGCTTGGTGCAATCACAGGTGCAGGTTTAGAGACACCAACATCTGAAGGCTCCTGGGTTTTCTCATCAGTCTTTTCAGGTTGTGCTTGCCCCTCAGGGTCTCCATCCTCATTACTAGCACTCGCTGCTGCTGGGCATTTCTCAACTTTGTCCTTTCCACTAGGCTTGTGACCGTCACTCGCAGAACCTTCACCCTTTGATTGAACCAGCGTTGCCATCCCCTGATTTGTTCTACACTCCAGCATCATCTGCAAGAAGCAAAGAGGTAGCATGAGAAGATAAAATCTGTAACTTAACTCCTCTACTAGAAGTAAAAGATCTGCAGTCAAACCCTTAAGTAAAAGTCTGTAAGTATTATCAGCTAAATGTGTTTTTTCAAGTACTCAGAGAAACAGCCAAGCTTTGTGACAAAGCATTTTCCAGCTAATCCAAGGGGTTTTAAAGATAAGGGGTTTATTTAACTTCAGGGGAAGAATTTTCATTTAATTCATTAAGAAACTCTTCATCTTTCACTTTATCAGTAAAGTTCAACATCAACACATTTGGAGATAATTGGTTTTCACTGGACATGAAGAAGAACAAAAATTCTAATCTGAAATGTGGAAAAACAGAGCAATATTTGCCTTTAAGGTGTAGTGGAGTAGAAGTTTAAAGCTGTATTTATTAAACAAAAATACTCAAGTGAAGTACAGGTCTCTTGATTTTGATATGAATACACAGAATAAAGAGTTTCAAAAGTATTTTTGTTTGAAAATGTCTCTGTGGAAAAAGCAGTGTATGTGTGGGTAAGAGGCTCAAAGGTCAAGAAAAATATACATATTAAAATGGACAGTGCATTAGCAGTGTATTATGTACATACACTTTTAAAATCTGTAAAATGAAATTAAAGTTGCCATCAAAAAACATTATTCCAAGTATTTTTCAGATTTTGCACCTCATAAAGTTTGTTGCGATATTGAACCACAGATAATTGTACATCATCATCCACCGGCAGCACCACATCATAGTTGAGAGCGGGCTCCTTGGCTGGATTGTGGAACCTTCAATAACAGGAAAACAAACAGAGATGTTGTGTTAAATGTAATGATTTTTTCCAAACTATGATATGATGTAAAATGTATAAAAGAGAACCATATCAACCCAACAAATAGACGAAAAAGGACACTGAGAATGTTAAGCGCAAAATCTATATACTGTTTGTGTCATTCATACTTGGCTACATATGGATGCTCCAGGGCTTGCTCAGCAGTCAGCCTCTTGTCTGGGTTAAAAACCAGGAGACCCCGGAGCAAATCCAGAGCATCAGGAGGCACAGACGGCTGGAGGAGGTCCTCTAAAGGCACCTGCGGTCTGTTTAGAGAAAGAAAACCATGTTAAGAAAGAATAAATGAGTGACTGATTTTGATCGATATAAAGCACATCACAGTTTGTATAGAGTCTGCTCTTTCACGCTTTCCAATATCGTTCGTCAGTGTCATTTTCTGAATTGAAAACCTGAATTTCATCAGACAACAAAATTAAAGACACTGTCCTTTCCAAAGTGTGACACAATTTTACTTAATTCTGCATTTTCAGGTTGTTCATGGCCAAAGGATAAAGAGAGTAAAAGCTTTCTTACTTCAGTAGCATTCTCTGGATGACTGAGGATCCATATTCAGACTTAATTGCAAGTATATCTGAAAATAATAATCATAATTAAAGACCTCATTAAATATCCTGAATGATACTGATATAATAAGAAACATAATGATAACTTTTATTCATGGATGCCTTTCAAAACACTCAAGGACACTTTGTAAGGTGCAGTGAAAACAAAAGTAAAGAAACATTATGAAACAATGTTGCCATTATTTGGAAGAGTAAGTTACAATAGTAAATACACAAAATGTAAGACTGAAAAGTGAGACAGAATAATAATAATGATAAGAAAATAAATTAATTATTAAAATTAGGCCTGATATGCCAGGTTGAAAAGATGAGTTTTGAGGTGGGATTTGAAGATGAGAAGAGCCCCTTGTCTTTAGTGTCTTTAGTAAGAATTCCAAAGGTGAGGAGCGGGATAGCTGGAGGCTCTAATCCCCACAGTGGGAAGATGGAGTGAAGAGAAGGAAGGAAGAGGATGATCTGAGAGGACAGGAGAGTGGATAAACGTGGAACTCAGAGAGGTATAGAGGTGCCATATTATGAAAGACTTTGAAAGTAAGAAGCAGAATCTTGAGGTCACATCATATTCTGGTTATGATCTGCACAACTGAAGTCTGAACCAAGTAAAAATTATGGAGCGACTTTAAAGAGGAAAAGAGTTGATAAGGGATGTAACCATAGCACAAACAAGAACAACAGAGCTGTTTGGTGTGAGTAACAGATGAAGTTTGATATTACATAAGTGGAAGTAAGTGTGCAAAGTAGCATTATTGATAAAGTGAGTTTTAAGTTATGCAAATGATGGTGTAATTTATGAAAAGTTCAATATGAGGGATCTGAGTGGTTTACCATTGGGGCTGGGATGTGGTATGGCACTCATGATCTTCTCAATCTGGTTGATCGTCGATGTCCCTGGAAACAGGGCTTTTCCCAGAAGCATCTCTCCAAGGATGCAGCCCAGACTCCACATGTCCACACCTTTAGTGTACCTTAAGACAACATATTCTCCTTGTCCGAGAGGTATTTTGTAATTTTCCGACATGACTGGTTCTATCCCTTAGTTTTATGGGTGATGTCATAACGACTGTGTAATTAACTGTGGTGAAGAATGAATACAAGCAGAAAATGACATTCAGATACGGACAACAGATGCTATTCACAGTTAATACCTCGCAGATCCCAGCAGGATCTCAGGAGCTCGATACCACCGTGTTGCCACATACTCCGTCAGTACTGGATTCCCACAGTCCTCTTGGATCTGGTTGAGTGATCTGGCCAAGCCAAAATCGCACAGCTTAACAACACAGTCAGTGTCCAAGAGCACATTGGATGGCTGTGGGAAACACAGTCAGACACATTCATTACAAAGACAATAACAGGTTGATTTTCACATACTTATCCAAAGATCAAACAATGGGTTACATGCTACTAAAGTTTGTCCGTGATTAGAGAACATTAATTCTAAAAAAGCAAAAAGATATAAAAAGAACTGGGATGTTTTAATTAATACTCTCTTTTTCAGTGTACCTTTTGATCCCTGTGAATAACATTTCCTGAATGCAGGTATTTGATGGCTTTGAAGAGCTGGTACATCACATAACGCTTATGGATGTCTTTTAGTAAGGTGCCTTTCTTGATAACTGCATGCAGGTCGGTATCTGGTTGAAAGTAAAAAGCACAAATCAGCAATGATGTGCCTACTTGACAAGTTTTCATTCATAAGACCATCATCAAACATGTATATATTTTTTTAAAAAAAGCTACAGTGACACAGCAGAACACAAAAATCAAAACCCCAGAAGTCCGCACTGTGCTGCCAGCATATTGTCAATGGAACGCAGAGAGGCTGCAGCCATTCTGTGGATTCAGCAGTAAGACGAAGGGAAGCTTCTACACTCAGGGACATACCTAAGACTTTTCTGTGCCAAGTCCACCTGATAAGAACCACTACAGCTTTTCACACACACAGACGCACACACACACCACCATATATATCTTATAATTTATATGATTCTATATGATAATCTTATATTGACAGGAAGTGGCAGAACAACACACATTGTTTACTCCAATAGAAGTACAGATACTTAGATTAAAAAATAAAAAAAACAACTGTGGTCAAAGTAGATGTGCTGATTCAATGTCTTTACAGCAGTAAAAGTCCAGAAGTACAGACTGAAATGTCTGAAAGGCTCTGAAAGGTGTTAAGACATTTTCTGAAAAGCCAATTGATCCATATTTGATTTTCAAATAATATGAAGACTGTGAAACCAGTGAACTTCAAACTAAATAGCCTACACATTTTCTCTGCACTTGAACATCCCTTCACATCCGTTTCATGTTCTTGCTAAAATTTTCATGTTGCCTATTTTTGTTATTTGTGCGTTTTGCATTGTTTTTGTCTTGTTGCTTCATTTACTTTGTTTTGTTGTGTGTTTTACATTGTTTGTTCTTGTTGTGTATTTTATGTCATTTTCATTTCATTGCATATTTTAAGGAGTCTTAATTTTGTACATTTTTACATTGTTTTTGTTTTGTTGAGCCTTTTATAATGTGTTCACTTTGTTGCATCTTTTACATTGTTTTCATTTTGTTGCATGTTAAACGTTACTTTCATTTTGTGGCATATTTTGTTAATCTCGTTTATTCTTATACACTGCTTTCTTATTGATGATTTTACACTACTTTTTTCTCTTGCATTTTTGGCTTATATCTTACTACATCCTTTTCATCTTGATTTGTCTTTCCATGGTTTCATCTTGTCTTTCTCATTTTCTGTCCCAGAGATCACTCTTCAATTTCATTTAGGTAAATTAATTTATATATAATGTAATTGTTATATATTTTACTCTAACAATTAGCAACTCAATAAAAACAAGACAAAGGTAAATCTAATACATCATGTCATGATTTCTACATAGATTTTCATCAAGTTTGGGGGTAATAAACAACAACTCACACATGAACTCATTCACTACTGTGTCTTTTATCATTGTTTTGATCGAAACACATAGTGGAAGAAAGGACATACTGTGTCTTAAAAATAATATATTAACATGTTGTCCAGTTTAGCAGCCTCTAGCACTCACCCATATATTCAAAGATGAGATAAATGTCTTTATCATTTTGGGCTCTGATGACGTTCAGAAGTTTGACGATGTTGGGATGATCTCCAAACTCCTGCACATAGAGTTGGACATTTTTAGTTATAGAAACCACACTCTGGCCTCTGGTTTAACTTGTATTAAGTGGCAGCTACTGTGTCAAGGTTATGCACACAACAGGGTAAGTTCCGACAGAAGTTACATAATACATAAGCCTTGTGACTATTTCACTGGAAGATGACAGCGACTGATTAACAACAGAGCTGAAGTTCACATGACAGCCTAGCTCAGTGAAACAGGAACACTAAGGTATACTGTATGCAACACCTACTGCACTGAGGACTCTTCAATTGTCTTGTTATATCATTCTTTATAGTTGCTTATCTAATATTATTAAACAGGAACTGAGAGGCTGAAAATTTGGCATTGAAACCTGTTTGTGTTTCTAATCAGACAAAAATGAAAGGCTTGATGAAGTAGGAAATGAAATGAATCATAATGAAAAATGCAGGGGAACAGGATGACTGTAGCAGTGGTCAGACCAGTTTCAGAGAAAACAAAACTGATGTATGACGGGTCATGTTTGCTCGGAAAACATAACAAAAGAAAAACTGACAATGAAATTTTGACTGTTCAACTGACTATAACTCAGTCTGACCTGTATTTGATTTTGCAACACTATTCTTATTACCTGTAAGAGCATGATTTCTCTGAATGTGCGCTGCAAAAAAAAACAACAACAACAGATTAAAGTCAAGCTCTGGAATCTTTTAATTTCATTGTACATATGTATAATGACACTAAAGGCATTCTATTCTATTCTATTCTATTCTATTCTATTCTATTCTATTCTATTCTATTCTATTCTATTCTATTCTATTCTAAACTCAATGTGTAGCAATAAACAAAGCAAATGCAAGCCTTTTCTTTATATTAACACCATACAGGGATACAGTTTATACATAAAATATCCAAACAATGGGTTTATAAGAAACACTCCACCACTCAACAATAACTTCAGTCAGATTATGAGCACACACCTGGGCATCTGTCCTGTTTCGAAAGGCATCAAAAATCTTCTTCACCGCCACAATCTCCCCCGTCTGCCTGTCAACTGCCTTCCACACGATGCCATAAGCCTGAGACACAGACACAGAATGTCACATACTCTGCCCTCAGGACAGTATTTACATTTAAGACCCAGATATTAATAAAGCAGTGATAAATACGAGTCCTGGCACCTGCTCTTTTAAAGTATGCATCAGATTTTGTTGAAATGCACACTTGTATTTATATCTATAGGCATATATAGTGGTTTGTTTCTGTCTATGCTGTCACTGATTTCATTTAATTTATCCATTTATTGCTTTATGTGTCAGGGACTGTACTTATTAATTAACATGATCAAGAAGAATTGCTATAAATTAGTCAACAAGCCAACAAGGTAATAATTTCCACCTGCTGCTACAAGTCACAGAAAAGAGCTACAATACAGAAAAAGAAAAACATTTAGGAGATTGTTTTTACCAGCATTTGTTTGTTTCCACAGTTGGTTATGCTAAACTTGTGCACATGGCCATACAGTCTATGCAATTTGTTAGCAGTAGTTACACCCTTACCATTATAGGTCAAAGGCCACATTCAGGAATAAATTCAAAACTTACCAGAGTTGATACTAATTTAGTGTGAAAGTGTAACATTTCTTAACTCCTGTTTTGAAGTCAGTAGTTTGTGATCTGTTGGCTTTGGAGTAAATACTGACTGCATTTGGAAAAAAAACAGGTCGAATGATGGGAGAGGGTCAGAGGTGAACTAATTCTGTGAGACAGCACAACCTCAGTAAAATGGTAAACTTAACCAAGCACAGTGTAACAAAGTCAGTTTACAGTCTTGTCAGAGCAGTCTGTTATAACTACTATGACAGTGAAGCTGCGTGTCTGGAAAAAATATGTTTTACTTTAGAAAAAACAAAACAAAACTGAAAGTCCATCTTGGCAGGTGAGTGAGCTGTCATACAGACCTGTCAATCAAATCTTGATATGGCAGACATGACAGCATCTATTTGACACACACACACACACACACACACACACACACACACATATATATCTATATATATGTGTGTGTGTGTGTGTGTGTGTGTGTGTGTGTGTGCGCTCGTTGTTCTAT
>JAQQZY010000003.1:4711023-4729379 GCA_030068375.1 Ostorhinchus rueppellii | reverse complement strand
TTCACTGTACTCAAATGGCCTCCACAGTCACCAGATCTCAATCCAATAGAGCACCTTTGGGATGTGGTGGAACAGGACATTTGCATCATGGATGTGCCGCGGACAAATCTGCAGCAACTGAGTGATGCTATCATGTCAATATGGACCAAACTCTCTGTGGAATGTTTCCAGTTCCTTGTTGAATCTATTTCATGAAGGATTAAGGCAGTTCTGAAGGCAAAAGGTCCAACCCGGTCCTAGCAAGGTGTACCTAATAAAGTGGCCAGTGAGTGTCTATAGACCTCAAACTTTTCTCTGAAAATACAAGTCAGTTGTTTATCCAGGAGTACTTCAGGTCAGATTTGTTGCATTTATTAACTATCTATATTATCTCTTAACTGCTCTGGTGGTCTAGCTTTAAATTATTATTTCATTAAAAAGGTTTTGAGGGGAATGTCTGACTTTGATTAATGGGTGTGACTAACAGCTCATTACATGCTGAGTCAGAGCTGGGAACTGGGAGCTTCTCTTCTTTGAATGAAACATTTCATTGCTGGCTGTAGTTGTGGTTAATAGGTTACACTAAAACCATCAAACGACTAGGTCATGCAAATATTTCATGAATTCGACTGTGTCAGTGTTCATATTAGTTCATCTACCACCCCTTTGTCCAAATATGGTTCACAACTACCTCCTAAGAGCCAATATACTGAGAGCCAAATTACAAACTCCTTGCCTCAAAATATTGTATTGTATTATTAAAATATTAGGTGAGGCCTCATAGTGGAAACAGAGTTAAAGTAACTGGATCACCCTTTAACAAATCGTTAAAGGTTTTAAATATGTACAATTTCCCGACTATCAAGAAATACATAACTTAAAGAAAAAACAACAACAAACATTTGTTTTATATACAAGCTGTTGCATGGGCCCCACCTCCCTTAAATTATTTTGTTAAACTGGACTCAAATGTAACTGGGTCACCACTACATGGGACATTAAGAGGCCACACAGATACACCATGTGGTAAAAATGTGTCAGTCAAAGGAAATAAACTTTGAAATAGTCACTTTTTTAATAAGGGCTTGTCTTAAATATCCCACTTTTATGACTCACTTGAAACACTGGCTCAGTAAAAACAAACACATCAAATCTGGAACCACCGTTTGCCTGAATTCTGTTCTTTCCCTTCCTATTGTTATTTTTATGCTGTGTAATGTTGTTTTTACTTACCTAGGGACAACAGATGTAAATTAGTAATGTCATCTATGATCCACAATTTTTACATCTAGTATTACTCTAACACAGGTGTTCATCAATGTGCACTGTCATAAAAGTGAATGTCATGGGCTGGAAGGCTTAAATTTAAACAGTTTGTCCTTTTGAATCGAAGAATTATGTCAAAACCAAGACAATTACAGAACTTGTTGTTATGTCTTTCTGTTGTCTCTCTACACAAAGCGTAAAATGTCAGGATTCCTAATATTTACAATCATTATCTCCACTATTGGCTGTAGGTCATTTCCATCAAAAGTTGAAAACACACAGTTGGAGGTAGAATTTTTAAACTTTATTCCTAAAAAGGTGTTACATGCTTTCATTTAAAAATCAAAACTATTATTTACAGCAATAAAGTTCAATAAATATGTTTTCCCTAATGGTGTTTAAGGGTTGAAACAAAATTAGTAAGCACAAAAAAAAAAAAAAAGTAGGAGGAAATCTGTGTCTATCTCGCTTTTTCCCACTTAATGTGGCCAAATCCTATCCTCTAAATAGAAAAATACAGATTAGAGTGTTATAACAAGAGACAGGGTGAAAGAGACTTAAACAAATATACTGAGAAACAAATCATAAACCATCACCTTGCATTGAATAAGTGTAAATGAACCAACTCTGAGTCCAAACACATTCATATTACAGCACATTAACTGAGTATGGAGAAGCTGCTTTTGCTACTGTAATGATCTGACTAAATGCTTATGTGATAGAAAACAAACCAAAGAACCATAAGAGATTAAAAAAGAGCTATACAAAGGCTTCAGTTGTTAAACCTTGTCCTCATGTGCAGAATTTGCCGATGACAATGAGATCCTCGAGTGACATTCCATAAAACTGAAGTACAAAATTAGACCTTTATTCAATCACAGTACAAAGGTAGAAGTAAACTGTTTTAAGAGCAAAATGAACAAGATTTATCATACAAGTCTGGCAAGAAAAGGGGCCAATGGAGAATCTAACTCTTGATTAAGGGACCGAGGTAACATCCAGCATAATGAGCCTGCACTATGACAAACAACCAGTTACAAAAAACAGGCTGGAGTTCAGTTTAGCACAACACAATCATGGGATGAATAAATGTTGAGAGAATGATAATAAAGGAGTTGAGAGATTCATCAAAGGGAAATGTTTCCATACACAAACCCACATCTGCGAGGACATATTCAAGTGCTAAGGACAATTGTTTTAGGAGGAGTGGAGGAAGCGGTTGAAGGCGTTGTAGGCCGACTCCAGGTCAAACAACATCTGGCGCACCTGGTTATCATCCAGCTCATCTGAGGCTGACATGCTGCTGAGGGTAGTCAACCTGGAGTGTGTGTGAGAGAGAAAAACAGACACATGATAAAATAACACTTTTTCACATTACTGTTTTGAGTTGTTTTTGTTTTGAGTTTTATTGTGCCATTAAAGGCTAATAAGAAACTAGCAGTTAACCTCTTTTTGCAGTAACTGCAGCTACTTGGTGCTAAGAATGTACTTGAATGGTTATCATTGAATCCTAAGTATGAAATGTTTCTGACTTGTGTTCATAAACAAAACTGTTCAGACTACATTTCCTGTACTCTCAGCAAACGAGGAAGAGAGAGCAGAGGTCAAACAATCAGTGGATTGAATAGAGAGAAAGTACTGACAACCAGAAAAGAAAGTAAAATAGAAAAAAAAAAGGATTGCACAATATTTTCTTGAAAGCACACCACCACTGAATTTCACTGGAGTATTTTTTACAATGTACATATGCAGGTGTGCTTTGCCTAGTGTTTTTCTCTGACAGAACTGAAGTCCAGCTGAGAGTAGCAAAGTGAGAAGATAAGCTTCATTAATATCTCGTTCAACTTCTGCCCAAACACTGTACCATTATTGGCTGAAAGTACAAACCCTCTGCTCAAAGGTCCATTACCCTGATAAAAGTCATGAAAGGACCGAAACAAGAGCAAAATAAGAACTATTGAGGGCAGGGTTTCTGCAATTAAATACATCACCACTCACTGAATTATTGTGAGATGGAACAACAGACAAGGTTATTACTGTATGAGTTTATATATCATTTTTAGGGAGAATGTTTCATACCTTGCCTTAAACCTTTAATTTAATGGATTGTTATTGCAACTTCTAGATAAAGAATATAGAGGGGTCTTTCACTAGTTTACTGTAACATTACTGTATACTACTGTATAGTAGTAGTATATAGTACAATTGGAGGGGCTAATGGCACTAACCAGAGGTTCACTTTATCCTTTGCCTCTGAGTCAGGAGGCATGTTGCTCATTCTGTTCATGGTTTCCATCAGCTCCCTCAGGTCTGGTTGAATCTGGTCAAAATTAAAGAATGAGTGTTAGGAAATTAGTGTAATATAATTGCCTTTATTAATATTTTGCTCATATTTTATCCCATTTACCTCATCCATAGCACGGATCTCCAGTCTCAACTTGTCCATCACGGTGATAAAAAGCTGAGGGTTACAGAAGGTGGGAAGAAGCGGCAATGAAACTGTGTTCAACATGTTTCGCAGTGTCACACAGTGTTAGCAACACAAATAAGGAAACTGATGTTTTTTGAGTATCTCTCCTTCTTTCCGCTGATTGTATTAGCTCATCTGATTTTATAAGCTGATTTCAGAGTTGGCAGTGGGCATACCCAGTGGCTGCCAAACCCATGAGCCAAATTGACTCAAACCATTTCAGCTTCTCAGTACCTGAAGTGAACTCACTACAGTACTCCATTACAATAATAACTCCAAATCTTTTTTACACAGGCACATGGCCAGAAAAAGCAGCTCTCCCTTTGCATAGACTATGGTGACTACTTAAAATGATTGTGGGGTGAGAGGACTTACAGAGACTATGTCTGCAATGCAACGGTTCAGGTTGCCCTTGTCATCCTTGATGGTGATTGGTCGATCCTCTTTAATCCTTTCCATGGCCAGTGGGCAGTCAAGCTAGAAGACAAAATAACAAGAGAAAAACTCCTCGTAAAGGAGCACTTACAAAATAAAATTTATCAGTGAAAAAGTAAATGGATCTTACTAATACCCCTGCCCGGTTGAACAACACTTTGCCCCTCCTGCTCACTGATACCAGGGATGAACTTTGAGTCTTAACTTTCAATCTTTTCAGTAACTTTTCAAAAAATTTGTAAAAATGCAAAAACTGAGAGAAAGGCACATTTAAGAATATATGTGTGAAATTTGAAAAGACTTGGTAGAATAATGTCTGAGAAATGGGTTGGACCAAAATCTCTAACAGAAGGACAGACAGGCTTATAGCTATATACCCCTGCACTGTGAGGCGGGCAGGAGTATATATATTTTAAAAAAAGGATTGAATTAGAACTCACTCTGTACTTCCTGCAGAAATCATCAATGGAGCCGACATCTGAGCCCTGCACCTGTTTGAAAGCTGCCTTATACTGAACCAGAAGTCTGGAACAGGAAGCAGTGTATCTGAAAGAGAAAAATTCTGCATCATATGATAGCAGGCATGCGGATCAATCTTACACCACAGATATACACACAAGTAAACCTTACTCATTAGGTGTCACACAGTCTTTGATGTAAGCTTTCTCCAGAGCCTGAAGGGTCTTGACGACAGCAAACAACTCTGCCATGTTGTCATACCTTCAGAATCAGGGTGAGTAATAACACGTTAAAGAGGGTGACATTCTGAATCATTTGCCTGACAAGGCTGTTCTATGACACTTACTTTTCTCGTTCTCTTGCATTTTTGTATAATTTCACTTCCTGAAAGACATGATTTGCAGAAAAGGCTTTTAATGGCAAAGATGATTACTTATAATAATAATAATAATAATAATAATAATAATAATAATAATAATAATAATAATAATAATAATAATAATAACAACCAAGCTAATAAAATTAGTTTTTCTCATCATTAAAAAGGAGACAAAGTGAAGAATTTACAGACTCAAAACAGCAATTTAATTGCAGTGCTATTATTGTTTGTGTTTCAGCCATTAGATATAAGTGCAAAGCCAAGGCCAGAACTCCCCCCCAGGAGTTTTCCCAGCAGCGATTTAAACATTCCTAAATGACATTTACCTCATAGAGCTCAGGTTTATTCACTGGAGCTGTGGAGGAAAAAAGGTAAATAATTTGAGTGGCATTTGCTGGTATTAAGCATTCAAAAGGACTTGGCTATATCAGTTTAAAATGTAAGATGTATAAGGGCTTTACCTCCTCCCACACCACCTGTCACTGGTATCCCATGGAACATGCTGGTGGTTTTCCAGAATTTTATCTGTAAAAGAGGAATGTTATTGAATGTGAGGAAAGTTGTTGGGTTTCTATGAATTCCAACATGAATTATATCAATTTGAAAAGTTGCTCCCAGTTGTATAATTTTCAAATATACTTTATGTACCATTTTCTTTGGCTTAAGTTCAGGACATTTTCCTTCCATGCCATAAATGGAAGCCAAATCTAAACTTGTTAAATGTGCATCAATGGCATATCTTCGTAGTTTGACGCTGATCAAGTGGCCAACCCAAAAAAAAACAGCCGTCAGTGTTCAATAGAAGGCATATGATTAATTTTGAACCGCATTTTTAAGGCTTCTGTATTGTTATTTTTCTTTGGGTGTACAGGTATATGATCTCTATACATAAAGATTACAACTTTTAATGAACACCAACTCGATTATGAGAATCAGAAACTACAGGGGTGTCCAGCCAGGTCATTTATTTTACTCATTTTAACATATGGATATACGTCTTTGAGACATTCATGTTTATCATCCTGAAGTCTATTGAGCGTTATGGGGATATCCTGTGGTATCTATTACCAGATTGTTCTCTGCTCATAGCATTGTTGAAGTAACCGCAGCCTTGGCAAGTTAACACACACAAAAAAAAACTATTACATTAGGAAAATAACATCTATATTCGATGTCCAGAGAAATGTAGTCAGAAGACCAACTGATCTAATGTGTGACCAGTATCTATAACGTTATAAGGAAAAAGCCGATCATCTTGTTTTGTCGACAGTCCTAGCTAACTAGCTAAAAGTAGCTGTCGAAGCTAACCTCAAGTACTTCCTTAATGGTTTCTTATGTTCGGAGGACATGCAGACATTTGTACGTAAACATTAAAGGATAGTTTGAAACCACTACTCTATTTTAATGCAGATTATGATACAGTCCTTACAGCAAAAATTAAAAACACTCAACTTACCCTATCAGCAATTTATTGTGACGTCAATGTAAACACACCCTCATGCGAGGACCCAAAGACGTCAATATTAGGTACTATCTGTGCCTAACTAAAATTATCTTAAAAACTAATATTGGACTCGTTAACCTGATCAGTTTTCCAAAAGGATTTACGTTTTATATTTATAATTTAAAAAAACATTTATATGTGAAATAATGTTTAAGACTATACTTTATTCAGTATTTTTTATACAGTCAAACACATGGATACCTTGCTGTTGAGGCGCCAGAGTTGAAAGACATCGAGCAAGCTTCAATTCTAAAGATAAAGCCAATGAGGTAAGGTAAGATGATTAATGTAACGTAAATTAAAGATAATGTGGCCGGTAAAGTCGGCTATATATACCGTTAAGTTATTTGTGTTGTATGGTAATGTTAGCAGTTAATCTAACTTGCTGTCATAATGAGCACTGACAGATATTAAACTTTCCTCCCGGTTTTTTCCCTCTTCAGAGTCATAGTAAAATCAAAACTATAGGTTTGGGGTTACTTATTAAATGGAGTATCTCAATGATATCTCTTCTTGTTCGGATATTTTACATAGCATAATAATAAAGTCACAAATAACGTCAAATTATTTAAAATTCAGATTTTTAATCGAAAAAAAGTAAGGACCCGTGCTCTTCAGTCGTCCACAAACATAGGAAAAATGTTGGAACTTATACAGTACCTAACCCCCCGAAAACTGAAGGAAAAAAAAATCATGGATGTCTTCAGTGCACATAGTAAAACACATTAGGTAAAGCTAATCTTGAGTTTGTTGAGATATACAATCCAAAAAGCAACATAAAAGTCCAGGCAGGCGGTGTGTGGTAGTCTTTTGGATTTAGAACCAATGAGCAGGGAAATGTACTGTGTAAAACATGAAAAATGGAAGTCTCCACATTCTCCAATTGTTGTAAAAGTTTTTGTATATTTATCCATTTAGACTATAATCGCAATACTGTTTTCACCATCATCCACTGTAAATGTGACAGATTTAACTTGAATATCATAGCTTTTTATGCAAAAGGTGATGATTTGGTTTTTTCACCAGCTTCCACTATGAAGACATCTAGGACAGCTCTGCAGACCAGCAGCCAAGAAGAATGTGGTGTGTGGTTAGACACTGTACAGCTCAAAGGAAAAGCTAAACAGGTAACTATAGGAAGTAGACTGGAGCTTTATTATCATCTGAAATTCAGTGCTATCAATTGTATACACCCATTTTGATATATTTACAAAGTACTTCTTATGTTGCAGAAACGACTCACCCGTCCCATTTCTAAACTGCTGAACCCATTTGCTGAAAGTGGAGGATACAATCTGGCTGTTGCTCTCAACTTCACTCAGACCAAAATGGAAATGCCAAAGACCAAACAGAGCTCCATATCAACCTTTTTTACATGCCATCGCAGGGGTAGGTTGACACAATTTATCATACACGTTGTGATTCTAAAGAAAATTGCAGTCTTTTTGTTGTATTAACTTTAATTCTTTCTTATTCTTTCCACCAAAAGTTCTTAATAAGTTGTCAATATCTGAGGCGCCAACCACAGATCCACAACAACCCTGTGTACCATCAACTTTATCTGCATCTACACCTATAACATCAGATACAAAAAGAAGCCAATATGCAGATTTTGGGATGTCTGACTTGTGTTACTCAGGGGAAGGAAAATTTGGAGCCAGTGTGGATTATGTGAATGAGCCTGAAGCAGTAGTGTGTTGGGAGAAAGGCAAAGTAAAACACACACCCTCTCTAAACACACCCAGTGAATCTGAAGAAGAACATCCTGAGGAGGTAAAGTCTCCACAAAGAAAAAAGAAGTTTTGTGACACTGCTGTAATGTCGGTTAAGTCGGATCCCACTGCACACAATTGTCATCGGGACCATTTGATGACCTGCGGCCAGGAGAATGATGTTGGCCTGATTATACAGAGAAGCACTTCAGTGAAGAAGTTCAGTGACTCTGAGCCAGGTTTTTTGAGCAGTCCACAAAGTGAAGCAGAATATGAAATTTTGGTAAATGAAGATGGAAGAACCTCAACTCAAAAATCCCTCAAACACTTTCAGCTTTCACAGATGGATGATGATAAGGAAAACAGCATGTTAATGTTGTCTAAATCCCCAAAGAAACGCTCGACTCTGTCACCTGTTAAACCTTTTACAGATCATACATGGGCAGGGCCAAAACTTGTGTCTTCTCGAAAACATAATCCAGATCAGCTGTGGAAAAAGGCTCATGATCAGGAAAACAGCATCAGTCCACAGTTCAGGTGGACTAAGCCATGTAGCTCCCCTTTGAAACGACAACCATCCAATGGACATGAAGACAGTCTAGCCATGTTGTTCACTCAGGACTCAGAAGGATTCAGGGTCATCGCACACCGAAGTCTGCATGCCAGGAGTCTGCTTAAACAGAGTAATTTAAGCAAATCTAATTCAGCAGACGATGAGGAGGGAGATTTGCTCTTTACTCAAGACTCTCAGGGAAATATGGTGATCAAACACTGAAAGGCATCTTTAAAACTCTGCGCCACAGACCAGTAACTGTCTGTAATCAGTCAAACTAAGTGTTGTCACCAAAGTGGTTGTCAGATCAATTTGTAAACCCAGTGTTAGTTACTCTAGTCGTCAGTGTGTTCATGTAAAAGGGGCTGAGTCAGCAGCAGGTGGCAAATCTAGGTAAGTGCATACATCTCAAACAAATAGCAAACTATAATTTGTTGATAAAGCTGATTGAAAGATATACAGGCTAAATCAACTCAGCAGACCCCAAACTGTCTACTCTACCACAGTGAGTTCATAATCTGATTAAAATCCTGCAAGTACATCTGACTATTGCTTCCAGCTGTGTATTAATGTGTTGCATAGGTTTATGGTTGTTGGTGTCTGCAACAGTTTGTGCTATTCTTTCAGCTCTTCTGTTTGTGATATTTCCAGGTATGAACCTTTTTAGACCGTGCATTTTTATGTTCAGGCAGTAAACTATATTTGCACTCTGGCCATTTTCCTCTGACACCATCATTAGGGTGTGAAACTCAATGCTGTTACCTAAAGGTGAGTGTCCTAATGCTGTGTATTTTTCTCCAATTTTAAATAAATCTTTTGGGTGGCTTAAGAATTCTTTATTGTAATATTTGATATCCATACAAAGTTGTACAAAGAAATGAAACGCACATTAGTTACTTTGTAGTTTTTCTTTTTACATTTTTTTTTTTTTTAATGGGTGCATTATGATCTTAGGGGGCTACTGCCATTCCAAACTTAAAGTCTTTCCTCAATTCATTCATTTTCTGAACTGCACAGTCTTCAAGAGGGTCATAGTGGGTACTGGAGCCTATCCCAACTACCAATGGACGAAGGCGGGGTACACTCTGCACATGTGACCAGTTCATCATTACAGGGTTGATCCTCAATTCTCTTCATTTTTGTTGCTTTTCTTGATCAAATTTCAATGTGTTGATTGTCTTTGTTTTGTCCATTTTAATTTCACATTGTATAAGATAGTGGAAGCTGTACACTCATTCTTCTATATTTATGTTTAAAGAGAATTATGATACACAAGTTGATTTTCACTAAAATATGGAGACATTTTGTCATTTCATGACTAAATTTTTAAGGTCTGGGTCACAACAAAATGTTACAATTCACTTTTAGGCCTTGAGCTAAAAGAAAGTACTTTAGCAGAATTTATTGATCAGAATTAGTAGATGATGCAGTTGACTCTTAAAAAGCAGTTAAACACCTTCATGGTCCTCAGAACCCAGGGCTGAACCAAAATTAACCTCAACACTCCCTTCATCTCGCTTCATGATCTAGATCTCTCGAATCTTATTTAAATGGTTTTTTTTTTCCCATCTACCATGCTGAAGCTGTCATTTTGACAACTTAAAATGAACTGAAAATAGAGACTGTTCAGTGTGAATCCCGTCTTCTTACCTGGTGATTCATGTTTAATCCTGGCTCCTGGTTTTGGATTAACTATTTTCCTTTATCTGGTGTTCCATCTTGTTGGATAAAATAAAAAATATCCCACACAGTGAAAATACTGAAATAAAACCGCAAATGAGGGTTTTGATTTTATTTGGAAAAATGATACACAATTACATCAAATTATTGTTTTCATGTAAACTCAATTGTTTTAAAAGTAGTTGTGATGTACGTCTTTATTTCTTTCTTGGTGGTTCTTTATACTGTTACAAAAATACAATGAGATACAAATTAACATGAATAAGTATGACAGGTTGTAACATTTTTTTAAGTATTTTAAGGTAGATGGTACCAAAAATAAATTTCATTCATCCACTGACTTAATTTTTTTGAGGCATATTCATATGAGCCTTATGTATTAAACAGTATATGATAACCACACACTATAGATAACTAAGATATACTTACATAAGATTAGGTAGAAAACCACCACATAGATCAACACTTCACTGAAAACATACTGACATACTTGGCCACTGGATTTATTATATGTATTTTATGATTATAGCCTTTAACACAATGTAATCTTTTTGTTGGTGTGAAATGTGTATATAATGAGCAGTAGTAACACAAAAATGAAGTAATTATAAAGGAAATAATGGATGGTGATGAGAAAAACACAAATAAGAATGCTCATATGTCAATGTTTATATATTCTTACATATTTGCCTTTACTGATATGGCACATGAATGTAAGAAATGGTAAATACTCAAAGCTCAGGTGCTTTCACCAAAACTGTTCTGTGGGAATTTGTTGTTTTTTTTTTTAGATCAGCTTCTTAACCATCACTAGTTTCAAAGTACTGAGAACAACATACTGTCACATAATCTCTGAGGTCCAATGAAGTCAGGGTGAATGGAAATATTTTTACATGGAGGGTGAAGATGGATCTGCTGGTGGTGTTGTTGAAAGGTGAGTCCTCAACCGGCGATCTCAGTGGGCTCTGTCACAAGTTTGGAGCCATCCCACACCGTCTTAAACTGCTCTGGGACTGGAAACTCTCGCTGGAAAACAAATGACACAATATATCAGATTTATTTATTTATTTATTTTTTTGAACAAGCAGTTCCAAGTTTGTATGACCGGTTTTCTGTGTAGGGTTTATCTATTATTAGATGGCATCTGGTTTAAAGGAGCCACATTTTTGAGTTTTTAAAACACTTTCAAGGCAAATTTAAGTTTCCATTTACATAAATAGCAGTACAATAGGCCTCATAGTTATTGTGCTGAACCAGCCTTAACCATGTTTCATTCCAGCCAATGTTACATGTCCATTTCTCCATGACTAATGTTTCTGCTACTGATGCTCATACCTGAACCCTTCCACCCATGGGTGATACCTGGAAGCTCCACTCATTCAAACCTTGGTAAAATCAATAAAATCATCAACAATAATTGCACATTTAGCTAATTCTTTACAAAGATTTACAAAGCAAATGTTGTAATATTACTTGTATTTGTGGAATTTTTAACACCTTCGAGTGTCAGATTTAAGGATCATTAAGGCCTTCATTCCCAGAGGATAAATTTTTTCTGTAATTTTTATCTTGTTGAAGACTTCAGATTGCACTCATTTGGAGTGAATGAACAAAAATTAGCACAAGTTATTACAGGAGTGTTTTCATCTTGACACATCTCGTGTCATTTTTGTCTTGTTATGACTTTTCATTGTTACATGTTTTAAAAATTCTTGCCTATTTTGATGTTCATTTCATTTTGCTGTTTTATCTTCATCATCGAAAATTTTGTTACATCTTTTATGTTTTTTCCAACTTCTTTTTTCTTCAATGTTGTCTTGGTTTTGTTGCAACTTTTGTTTTTTGTTTTTTTTGGCTTTGTTGAGTCTTTCACAAACAATTTTATCTTGTTGCATCTTTTATATAATTTTTGTCCTGGTGTGTTTTTTTTTTTTTTTTTTTTTTTTATAAAAACTCAAAGCCACAAATAACTGTTTGGTTTCTTCAACTGTCACTCAGAGCCAAATATCAGCCTTTACCCCAGAAATGAATAATGATTTAACATCAATTTGTCACCCAGCCGTAACGACCCTGTTGTGTTTGTATTTGGACCAGTACAGACTGGCGTGTTAGGCTCTTCCTCTGACACTCACATAGTCATCGTCTCCCTCTGGTATCAGGATGTTCATCTCAGAGCTCTTGGCACTGACAATGTCACAGTTGAGTGAGTCTTTACTCAGGTAGACCTGGCAGCCCTCTGTCTTGTTGATGGAAATGGTGGGAACTGTACCCAAAACCTGGGACAGAGACAAACACCACAACTCAGAAAATAATCTAACTTGCCACTGGCAGGTAAGGCAACCAGGTATTTCCTATATTTAATTTACAAACCATATAGATGTTCATTAAAACTCAAAGTATAGTCAAAGGTTATTATATCAAAACAGAGAAAATGGAAGACAAAGTGATTTTTGGTAGAAAAATACTGAACATAAAAACTACTTGGATTTTATTGGTGAATTATTGTTACAGAAAATGATGTTCCAATGTTCACCACAGAACTTCTGAACATCCAAATGGGTCATATCTGATGACCATGAAAAGTTGAGCAGGGTTGGATTAGAACCCCCTCAACTCAGAGAGGTAACTTCATCCTTTACTACTTTGCACATATGAAGTGGACAGGTAAGGGATGAAAGATTGTAATGTGAAAAAAAAAAAGTTGAATATTGGCCTATATGTATAATGTTGCAGATCATGGGCATACTCAAGTACCTCAAATATATATTAGAATACATCATTTGACAGCAATTCCTCAGGCTCTGTCTGATATATTGTGAGTTATCTCAAGTCAGTATCCAATATCACTTTGGAAATGTTGTACTGACCTGTAACTGAACAGACTTGCAGTTGATGATTTCCACAATGCCAACTACATTCTCAAAAACAAGACCCAGCTTCTTACAGTTATCTGAAAATACAGAACATGACAGGAATGATGAAAACCATATTTAAAAAACGTTTTACCTTTTTTTTTTCTAAAATCCTCCTTTTTTGTACATAACTCACCAATTATGATGGAGTTAATCTTGCCTTTAACCTGCAAAGTGGAGTTGTTACAGCTGAACACATAGATCACCTGCTTTAACTCTGTCTCATCGATGATCAAGTCATGTTTTCCCTCAAAGTTCTCCTGCATCCACAACAGAACACATTCAATCAGTATCAATCTAATGTATTTCAAGGAAAAAGGGGAGATAGAAGAGAAGGTGATTTTCACATACCACCCTCCATTTCTTCCCCTCCAGCTCCAGGAGAGGGGGTCTTTTTTGGACAGCTGCTTTGGGTGTGTTTACTGGCCCAGGGTTCTTGCTTTTGGTAGATGGTGCTGCTTGAGAGCGTAGATTGGGGTTCTTGTGAGACTTTTGTTCATCCTTGACATGTTTCAGACCTGCGGGTAAGATGAGGAGGATTCATATGCTTTTAAAGACTTTTAAAGAAGTAATTTTTATTTGCATTTTCAAGTTGTCCATTTAATCTTGTCTCATCTCATCTCACCTCATCTCATCATATAGGCTTCTTAACAGTATTAATAGGTGACAAAAATGACTTGCTTCTATCTTAATGAAGGCCCATAAGGAGTTTACAGTCTCAGGAGGTCTCCGGAGGTAATTGGACCTCCTTTTACTCAATTTTACTGAAGACATTTTTGTAATACCAGGTGATATCATGTATATAGAACGTGTTTGAACCACAAGAATGTCATTAATTCAAGTAAAAGGAGTTATTTGTAAGGATGTAGGGCCTTTTGTGCTAAGATTAAAAAAAAAAAATCAGTGTCAATAAGAGATACAGGAAATATTTAAAAAAAAAAAAAAAAATCAGAAGGACTAATAAAGGTTCCAGTTTTAAAGAACTGGAATTTTCTGTCAGTGATTTTATGGTTCAGGTTTTGTAGGGTTAAGGAAATTAAGCTTTGATTCAGGAAAATGTATTCAAATACTTTTTTTCATGCATTTGAGTCAATGAATCGATTAATTATTTTTGCTCTATTCCACACTTTTCATCAATTTTCATTCATATTGTGAGTGAACTTTTGCATATCTTTTAGTTGTTTCCCCTCTAGATAAGTTTCTCGGCTGCTACGTTCTCATAGAGGCCATTTATGAGCCAATTTCTCCAGACTGTAACATATCCTCAGCATGTTCTGTGCAATTTTTCTCATGTCTCAAAGAAGAAACTCAAACAAGCCTCCTATGAGAGTTCAAGACATGTCAAGTGCAATGGGAGGTCATACTAAATACTTGTCTCTTTGGTCAAGTAATGGTGGCATTAGACTTTTGTTCAGTGCAGTGCATTTACTTCAGAGAGACCAGTTCGTGCTGAAAATAGAGGTGACATGATCTCCAGATCCTCATGGACTAATGCCTTCTTCTCTGTCTGACTTGTTTTTGTCCCTGTGGCTTCAAGGCCCTCCAGTGAACCCACCTTTAGTGATCTCCATGCCTTGGTTGAGTTGGGCAAAGAGTGCTGAATGCTGGGAGGCTACACTGCCCGCTGGAGAATCAGAATCTGTGAAGACTGGAGGGGGGCCAGGGGGAGGTGGCGGGCCCGGGGGAGGTGGTGGACAGGGGGCACTGGGGGCCACTGGGGGTTCAAACAGAGATGGAGGAGCAATTGGGCCCTGAGGAATTTAGAGGCGAGTATTAGAATGTGGATGTAGTCATACATTTCTCCAGCAGGAGGAGTATTGCACAAAAAATACCCTCAAGCTTTTCTGTTTGATATGATTTATTTATTTATTTTAGATTACGTCTTATTACTTTTGTATTTCACTAAATCTAAGGTCAGTATTTTATGTTTCATATTCCATTTTCTGTCCTGGAAAAGCTATGCATCTCCATTTATGCTGATTTTTAGTGTTATAGTTAAACCGAAGATTTGAAAAAATTCTGATCTTTAAGTTAAACAAACTCTTTAAACTTTAGTGGAAAAACCCTTTAATTTCTCTTGGATTCAATGCAAAATGAACTCATATATCCTTCTACAGCTGATTCGTACAGGACAGCGGTGCAACAAACACATGATGATCTTACAGAATGTGATACACTACTAAATAATAAAACACTACTAAGTAATAAAATGACCAACAGTTAATAAATTCAGTTAATAAACTCAAGCCTTAATATGTACAGCAGGAAAAAGTAACATATAAATGAATTCAGCCAAAAAGAAAAGGAATCAAAAACATATGTAATAATACAACACACAAAGGGATCATTTACCGCACATTGAACACTTTAACTTTTCATACATACTTTCTGTCATGTAAGATTTGTTTCTATCTAGAGAAATATGTAAATGGTTTACTGGTAGTGATTAATTTCTAGTTCATATTCCTCCAGTACCCGCTTTGTAACTGATGAGCTGTCTATGGTTTAAGTTCACAACCACATATTGATGATTACAGTAAGGAGAAGCAGATAACCCCCCCCCCCACACACACACACACACACACACACTCACACACACACTGTCTGAAGACCACGCACAGCTGCCAGGGACACACACCTATCATAGAGGATCAGAGGGCCATCATCTGTCATATTACGTCCTTCTGAGCACAGCTGAGACTATTTGACCTTTGACACCAGGCACATGTGTCGTGTATATCATTACTGAACAATGTCGACCTGTTTCACTAAACAGATCAGCGCATACTGCTGCATTAATGTGTTAAGTTCTCCTGCTACACATGAGGTGACACAAACTTTCTCACATAAGAAAAAAAATCACATGAATGGTGTTTTTTGTGTCAGTTTTGGCAACATATTGGAATGTGCTTCATATTATGCTGTCAAATGTGACTGCAAAGATGTTTTATATTAAATTCCTACTTTCTGCTATTTAATGTTTACATAATTAAATATCAAAATATTATAGTAAACATTATATCAGTATCAACAGACAAGCAAAAATGATAGACTGGCTCATTTCAAGGTTCAAAATGTCATGATTTTCTCACTTTATTTCAGACATTTCTTAAGGAAGACAGACATTAGACACACATGACTATTGGCCCTTTTCGTCTGCACGTTTTTGTTAACACCCATGATTTCCAGGTTGGTTTTCAGCCTAAGTCATTTTTTGCTGTATTCTAGCTGCATTTACTCTGAAACAGTACATTTGATACTGATTCTGACCCTTCGTAATAAATCTGCAGCTTTTTTTTTAAGTCACAAATTTACTGTGGGAAAAAAAAAATCTGAATATTAGCATTTAAAAAAAGAAAATGGAGTCCTGTTTCAATTATTGAAAGTCACTTTACTTTCAACATCTTGCTTGTACTTAACTGGTCAACAGCTTCAATAAACTATCTACAGAAATACACAGACACTAATATCTGACTATAAGGGGCAAAAAACTTCTTAGCATTATGGGCAACTTGTATGTGTAATGTAATCTGAAATAAAATAAAGCACCAGGCAAAGACAGAGGCAGATTCCTAAATCATAACCCAAACAACATGCTAAGTCCCTATATTTTGAGTTGTTGTTTAGCACCAAAGGTTTCTAGAGGAAGGACCAATTCAGATTAAAAAAAAAAAATTAGGTATTGTTCATGATCTCTGTGGGAACACAGCAAAACCTATGAAATGAATTTAATTGCCCTAATTTGACATTTCATTGACCATTAAAGATCACATGTGAAAGATATAGGGAGACAATGGAGGATCTTACTGCAGCAATGGAATATAGTATTCATAATGATGCCTTCATTGGTGTATAATGATCTGAAATTAACAACGGTTATGTTTTTGTTTCCAACAGAGGGAGTGGGCCAGTGTTCATGGAGTCCATCACGCCTCCACAGCAATTCCAATCACTTTCATCTAGTGTTAAAGTGCATTACTGCCATGCGCAATGTTTGTAGAGTTATTAGTCAATTAGGATAATAATAATAAATAAATAAACACTGGCCCTTAAGATGGTCTTTTTTGTGAGGTGGTATTCAGTGGGTTACACACCCAAGCGTTACACACTACTGCTACATCTCACTAAATATAACATTTACATCTATGTCATCCAATATATATGATCTTCATTAGATGAAGATATATGATCATCTCCTTTCTTAATTAACATACTTAAATGTCCATTTTTTTTTTTACACTAATTGAAGTCTGAGGGTGAAAACGTATGCCTAGTCCATATGTCAGACTGTGGTTGTCAGAGTATGTGTGTTACTGAAGCTCTATCTGAGCAGCAGATGACGGCTGTTGTGAAAAGGGACCAGCCCTGCAGTTTAGGTTACGGTTAAGGCTGCATGTGTACACAGGCTCTTTGTCGGGGGTTCTTCTGTAAAGAAAACCTTCATTCAAGTAAAAACCCTGAGGACCACCTGTTAGGAACACACACTCCTGCCTTGTACGCTCACACACTTCAACTCTGTTGTCCAACAGCAGCAGCAACAGCTGACACACACACGCACACACGCATGTACACACTCACAAATGCACACCTACAGACACACACACACACGCACGCACACACACACACACACACACACACACACACACACACACACACATGCACGCACACACACACACACACACACACACAGCCTCTGCAGACTAAAGTTTCTGCATGTGGAAAACACACAGTTAATGAGCATTAGTTTGACATTAGGTGTCAATCTGGTAATTGGATGGTAAGAAATAAATATGCAGCAGACTTTTCCTGAAAAGCGTGTTTGTGTGACTGGTGAGTCTTGGTCAGAGGAGGCAAAAGTACTCACATTCTGTACTTAAGTGGAAGTACAGTTACTTAGGTGAAAAAATACTCTTATAAAAGTAGAAGTACCGATTCAACTCCTTTACTTAAGTAAAAGTTAAAAAGTACAACTTCTCAATTGTAATAAAGTACATAAGTAAAAAGTAA
>JAQQZY010000003.1:4589991-4600691 GCA_030068375.1 Ostorhinchus rueppellii | reverse complement strand
GCTCCTGGAGGATTCTGTTGGGTTTCTGTAAATTGGCTTCTGAGTCTGGTTTCCACCAGCTCTATTTGTAAAGTGTCGTGAGATAACTTTGTTATGATTTGGCGCTATATAAATAAATTTTGATTTGATTTGATTTGATTAAGTGGTTCTGACTGCTTCACACAGCAAAGCTCTCCACCAATACTCTGTGCGCCTCCTCATCATTGCTGCTGATGCAATCAACAATGGAAGAGTTATCTGAAAACTTTTGGAAGTGGCAGGATCTAGAATAGAACCGGAAATCAGGGGTGTAGAGGCTAAAGAAGAATGGAGCCAGTACAGTTCCTTGGGGCACAACAGTGCTGCCTGACACCACCTCAGATAAGTAGCCATCCAGGCTGACATACTGCAGGGTGGATGGCTGCGTACCTGGATATGTGCAGAGCACAGAAGAGCAGCAAGATGACATCTTTTAATGGAGACTGAAACCTTCTCGCTGGGAGATGGCAGCAAACATAATACTATATTACTAACATAGCAATATCCTTGCAGCATTTGTTGATTAACTGTTCAGACTAAACTGGTGTGACACCTAGACAGGTGTGACCTTGTTTGGACAATTCCAAACAGACCTTTAGTGCAGCTACTGACAACATAAACCATGCAGAAAATGGAAGTGATGTGTGGTTTTACTGTGTCTGTTTTCTGTCTAAAAACAGAGCTAAGCTAACAGACCTATAATGTAAACTATCAGCTGATGCAGCACATCAGGATTATAAGATGCAGTGTTATTTTGACCAATTGTTAAAAAAACAGCTATGAGTTTTGGCTTGAGGAAGAAAACTTATATACCATAATACAGATGCGTGCAAACAATGAGTTGTGGAAACATAGTGTTGATTTGTTGGTAGTTTTAGTAGGTGTTAGTGTGCTCTGGTTTATGACTTCCCTCTGCTGTGGAGAGTTTGGAACACCTTTAAACAATAACTCACACATTGACCCATGGGGAACCATGTGTTCTAGATATGGTAATTTTTAGATATAGTAATTTTTACGCTTGGGAAAGCGGACTTTTGGGAAAAGTAGTTAGCTTATATTTTATGAGTACAGTCTGTATTTTATCAGTACTGACATAAAACTAATGTTACCCCATTATTCTAAGTGTAGGCAATGTGATTCTGGGCATAGTAACATGACTGTTAGGCTTTTACTTTGTATTCCAAAATTTCTAATATCTCCCAAAATATTGGTCCTATCAACTTGCCCTTTTTGCTAGTCTCTTCCATGACCGAAAAGTATGCCATACTGTAGCAGTCAGCTCTTTCCGGATTTTGTGTGATGCCCGAGACACACACACAAACAAACAAACAGAGTCCACTTCCCTTTCATATAGTAGACTTGGGGGTTTCCATTTGGGTGTTGCAAAACATTTTCTATAGTTTGAACACTAAGCACATAGTAAACTTGGCGAGTGATATTTAATTTGGGAGGTGGGCCACTGTGAAGATTAGAAATGCCCAGAAAACATCTATTGTAAACTTGTTTGGAGCAAATAACTTTAAGCGAATAAGGTTGCTTGTGTTTTGTCTTTAGAAGGTTGCTCTGATGTAAATAGAGACTTTAACAGTATCAAGTTTAAACATTTCAAATGAAAGGTTTATTTATTTATTAGTCTGACATACTTGATACTAGCCCAGCGGTAGGTCCTTATTTCTAAAAACCGGCAGACCGTCATCCCCAGCCAAATGCCTCCTCCATTACACAACAGGATGTCTAGTATCACCTGATCCCACCAGCACTCCGCAAAGTTTGGCAGAAGATGCATGAAGAAGAGCTAGGAAAAAATGAGAGGGAAAGCAAATTAAAAATGCCTTATGTATTCGAGATATTTTTACCATAATTCTTTCACAGATAATTTCACATTATTTTAGTAGTTTGTTGCATGATGATCCATGACATACATGGTTGACTCTATGGTGAGTAGACTGGTAAATGGTCTGTGGTGAGTAAATGGTCTTTGGGCTAAATCCTGTCATTTAAACACCACTGTCAACACCTAGCAGCAGACAATGCAACAAGCGCTTACTGTGTGTAGAAATGCTTGTTCATAGTCCTGTTCTGTTACAGTGAGTGTGTGTCAAACAAAGAGTCCAAATTGACCGCACAGGTCACATTGAACCTACCTCAGAGGGAGGGTGTTTAGATGGTGGGAATGCTACTATTCATGTAAAAGGTAACAACATTTGCAGATGATATTTGTGCTCATATTTAACACATGTAGATGTGGGTTTATTACCTCAGTGAGTTCCCAGGTGATGCTAATGGTCCAACAGAGTCCGTAACTGCGAATGAGCAGAGCCTTCATGGCCCAGCCACCAAAATGCCCAAATGCAAAGATATCTAAGTGGCTCATGATGCGCTCCCATGTTATCACTGTACAATTCACAGCATATTCCTGGAGGGAGAAGATCAGAAAATCAGAACAGAAAAAAGATATCTATACACCTAGAAAGGAAACAAACTGTCATAAATCAAAATTTTGTGTTAATCATAATGATTCTGACTTGATCTTTGCATTCATTATACATTCCATTTTTATTTACCCTTTTTATTCATTAGGGCTACGATATTACAGCCAAAAATTTACTCAGAAGTTTTGGAATCACTTCTTATATTCTTTGTTTCTTTCTGAAAGTTGAATAAATCAGCTACTTGTGGTTTTACAGTATTACAACATGAGGTGAGAATGATGTAAAATAGAAAATAAAATTAAAATTAAGTAAAATACAGAACAAGTTGAAATCAATGTAAAATAACAAGCTGAAACAACATGGACAAACACATGTGTAGTCCCTGATTTTCTTTATTTAATGTTTATTTTTTTCACTTTCTTTATTACTACTAAAGTCTTCTTTAGGGTCAGAACATGTCATAAATATAGTCTTATAATTTTCATAGTAATTATAATGATAGAAACAATTAACAATTAATTTGGGATTACCTGACAGTACAATACACTACTATGTGAAATGTGCATTTGCTTTTAAAAACTATGATTACCATGATGTCAGCTTCCCGTGTGGCATAACGCAGATTTGGATCCAGCCAGTACATAAGTGTCTTCACTTGCTCCCAGTTAAGGAAAATGAGAAACACAAGAAACAGGAAGTAGAGCACACTGAGACCTACTCAAACAGAAGAAAGATAATCAGAATGGTGAAGTCATGTTGAGATTGGATTTGAACAGAGGTCACACTGAATTTGATGTGATGTGAGTCCACACTCACCAAACACCATACGCCATATTGCAGGATGGGGCCTCGTAAAGGGACCTGACAAAAGAACATCGGAGGAAACTTTTAGTGTCTTGCCACCATTACTTCATGCTGTGAAATCAGGATAAATTTGACAAAAAGTGCATAGTTGTAGGGCTGAGTGATATGGCCAAAAAAGTTGTCATGACAAACATTTTCATATTAGTCTATACAGACAATTGCCATAAATGTCAACCTAATAATTCTTTCTGGTCTAAGGGATGATACGAACTAGATGGACATTGCGCAATAGTAAAACAAGTTTAAAATGAAAAAAAAAAAAACACACAAAATATGATTCACAAAACCGGGGGTTTGTTTTAGTGAGTTTTGCTTAAATGGAATTTTTTATCTTGTTTATGTTGTTTTCATTATTTCATTCATGCCTTTTAAAGCATTTTCATCTTGTTGCATCATTACTATACATCTTTACACTGTTTTCTGTCTTGCATCTTTTCCATCATGTGCTGAATACTTTAAGTTTTTTTAATCTCTTATCTAGTTTAAATTTACTGATAAAGGTAATTGATAAATGTCTTTCATTGTTTTAAAGATGTCCCCACGAGCTTATGTCCATAATGAAGTTTTGGATTTAATGTGAATTAAATTTAATTTAATTTTTACAGTGCATTTGTTGCAATCCATCATTTTTATTCTTGTTGCAAATAACTTAAAACTGCAAAAAAAATCTTGTAGTTTCTTCTTTTTATCCATGGTCAAAAATCTCCCTTTAAATTGAAATGAAATTATGTTTTCATACATTATTTAGTCAACTTTTGATACGTTGACTGACATGAAATGTTTTAGTCCTATTATTGGCTGTACTGCCAAACACTACAGCAAAGTTCAACTAATCGTGCACGTTTTTGTCAACAAAAGGTGGCGAAAGAGGTTAAGCAGATGAAAACATGGGAAAATATGACTTCAGGTAGGACTTCAGTTTTATTTTAACATACCATTGGGAAAAGCGAGGACACTGATGACTAAGAAAAAGGAGACAACCACTATGAGACCAACTCTGAGGTTGTTGTCTGAGTGCTCATCATCCCTGTCATGGAGACATAACACTCACTGAAACAAACGAGACATTGTTCCCCCACATTCAAGACTGTAAATATTATACAAAGTTACAGACTGTCACAGTACAATTGTCGATTCAGTGACAAAATATTAACATTTAGGACTGATATTAGCCACTAGATTTTCATACTCTACCTGGTAAAAGCAAAGTACATGAGGCTGAGTACAGTGACTGTAAGTAATGTGATGGTGTGAGGCTTATAGAAGAAGTCAATGCAGATGTCCTCCACTTGTTGCTCGTTTATCATTCGGAAATGTAACTTATAGTTGGCGTTATCTCTCCCAGCCGGTCGAGGAGACAGTGTACTGGCCATTTCGTTGACGACTACTCTCTGAAGTTAACAAGTTCAGTTAATCATGGAACTAAATCAAAGTTACAAAGCCAAAACAATGCCCAAGGAGCTGCTCTAAAAAGAAGTCTGAAGACGGACTGAACCAAAGAGCACATGGGGGTGTTAGAGTGGGAAAGTGGGTATCCGTCCCTACATCCAACGTAGTAAACGTTGTGATAGTATGTGCGACGTCTTTGATTCATTTGTTTGTTTGTTTTTTCATTTTAATTAAGTCTAACCACAATACGTCGTATCATATACTGTATGACATAATACATTTATGAATAACCATAGATATGTCATTGTGGTACATCTCGTCTATGACGTTCCAGGACGCTGTCTCTGTCAACGTGCGCGATAAGAACAGATGGCATGTGTGACATCTTGATTTGTTTCTGAATGTGACCTCAGGATAATACGTGAGTAAAATGTCTATTGCAATTTCTTGTTGGTCTCGTCTCAAGCATAGTGTCTATGCTTTTGAAAGGAGACATTATCCTGCTAGCTTCCTAGCTAATATTCGGCTTTAGCTAGCATCATGCCACAACGTCTGTTTCAAATGTTAAATGGCAGACTCACCAAAGGATTGTCGCTCTGAAATTAGACGTAAAAATTAGAGGAAAGAGGCTGAAACATACCTAACTCTGCATACATACTTCCAAAAAAGAATAATTAGCCTCCGGGATAGTGACAATCTAAGTATGAATGGATTTTTAGCGTCTCTGAGATTATCGAGTCCCATTTTGGATTAGTGTTCTTGTGTTTATATAGACTTCGATCAATGTTTACATAGGTCTGTCAAAGTTTGACTAGTCTAAATAGTTATAGTTAATAGTAATTCTGATCTCGACTTAGTCAAATTAGGCCAAGCCTAAATAGAACTGAATATTGTGTCTGTAAAAAGTATTTCACTAACGTGCTTTTACAGTGTTGAGAAGTGGAAAAAGATAGCTTTGGGTTCTTGTAAGTTTTCCTTAACGTTCTCTTCAATTTCCAACCCAAGAGATTACTTAAGGACTTCATTTTACATATGTGCCGCACAAAAACCCACCGAAGAATAAAGGTCTTTGAGCAAATTACTCCGAGTTAGTGCAAAATTATTATTTTAGAAGATTTCATGACACACTCTCTAAAGGTAATCTGTCCTTGGTTCTACATGACTAATTCTCTTCATGACCCTTATAAGTTTCCCTTTTATTTTATTGCAGAATCCAAATGGCTTCCTCCTGTGCACACAGTCTAAGATGCAGAAGTCACTTGTACTCCAAGACAGTGACTTTTACCATACAGTATTTCACTCAGGTTCGCCATTGCACTACAAGGAGAGGAATAGTGGCCCGAAATGCAGCTTCGATTACCAATGCCAGTCACACACCATGTCAACCAAGAGAGTCGGGGAAACAATGGAAATGCTACTACAGTACCATTAAACATGTGGAAAGTGAAGTCAAGGAAACAAAGTATTTAAAGGAATTGTCAGGAATGGGTTTTGTATCAGTCAAGAGTCCTCTATCACAAATTAGAGATGTCATGCCGGTGACTGAAAACCAGATTTCGCTAAGTACGTGCATAATGAATTTTTTTTTTTGTTATCACATAAGATTGTTCTGACATTCTAATATTGAAGAGTGCTTTATGTATAGTTTGTAATGCAAAATTGTTCTCAATTTTCCTCTCAGATCTGGATGTTACTCCTGAGTTGTCAGCATTAGAAGAGATCCGTGATGATGAGGCCATCAGTATATCTGTGCCCTCTACCATGCCTCCAGCCTCCACCTCGCTTAGAGAATATGTAGATCAATCTGAGACACTCAGCAAACTGGTCCAGCTAGGTAATAAAATGTGTAGACATAAAAACAGTCACATTGACTATGTTAACAGCACTAATAAATTGTGTTTTATGCCCTTCTTTTTAAACAGACAAAAATCACAAGAGAGTGTTCATATGGCGTATGAAATTAATGTTAGCTCATTCTTGATCACATTTGGTTGTGTGTGTCCTGATTTAAAAATAGGGTGTTTCTTATTCTGACCTGAAATGTGGATTTTTTTCCTCAGAGTATCCATCCAGCTGTCTCTTGCTCTCTATTCATTCTCACAGTAAAGAAAATCAGTGCAGAGTACAACTCGGAAATGAGATACATGGCCCAAAGAAACCTCACAAAACCATAATGTTATCATTATATTATCAATGTATCCCATGTGACTGGAAAAATTCAGACTGTCCAAATGCCTGTCAAAATCAGGATACTGTCTGGAATAATTGTGTAGTAATAGTATGTAGTAGTGCATTAACAGAAAAGCAGGTTTGTTGATGCCTGTGGCCCAAGTCGACGTTACTTTGGAGGAGTCAACACATTGTGTGTTATGTTCTCTCTCCCTCCCACAGCACACGAGTCTTCATTCAGCGCATGTCGATACTCTCATCTTTCTACATGAAAACATGGAGTGCAAGGTAGTAATGTGTAGACCCGGGTCGGGTTAGTACCGGTCCAAAAAAAATGTCGCTATATTTGCTGTGCGGGTCAAATAATTCCACAAAAGCATGTTGACAAAACAAAAAACGACTTGCGCATCACTAATGTAAAACCAAGACTGAAGGAAGAAGACAACTTAAGAGTAGGGTTACTAAACTGACTGATCTTGACAAACTACTGTCTAACTAATGTTCTATGAACCATGCAAGCAAAACCAATATTGAATAACAATTTGAAGAGCCAGTGTTTGGATTATTCTGTTCATTTATTTCATGAAGCCAGTATGCTCTTTTCTCTAACATTCTGTGCGTCTTGGCTGCTGACATTTAACCTTTTCCCACTTTATTTTGCTCTCTAAAATTTAAAAGAAAATTCAAAGTGTTAGCCTATGTTTTGTTTTTGTTAAAATGTCTGAGAAGGATTGTTGATGCTTGTGTCTTGCAGGATTTTTATTCTGCTCTGTACTGTACTTTGTTAATGTTCCAGTGAACGTTGGTACAAGTTGCTCATGGCTGTGTGTCTGTGTTTTTCACTTACTGTCAATGTGATGACGACTTCAACTTTGACAAATGGGTCAATCTGAAAAAATCTGAAGTCACTAATGCCCTAGTAGTTGTTATTGTTATTATTATTATTATTATTATTATTATTATTATTATTATTATTATTATTATTATTATTGTTATTATAAGCCTCTGAAACCTACCAAAGTTTAATAACAAAAGGAACAATTTGGCCTCCTGTGCTGTTGCATCACTGGTGTTTTCATGTGTTTTGTTATTTCAGATTCAAACCAACAAGCAAATTAACTAGCAGAGGTAGCTGTGTTATGTGGCTAAATTGCTGCTATCATGTGAAGTATGGTGGTTCAGAGCAAAAAAAAATGTTTCAGGTCAGAAAATGAATGAGGTAGGGCAGAATCTGACTAGATGTCAGAACATTAATTTTTATTTATTCATTTATTTGTTTAATGCAAATTGCATGGTATACTTAGCATGCAGTCACATTAGATATTTTAATCACTAAGGTTTCAGGCTGAAATGCATTTTATAACAGAAGACTTTTATATATTCTTTATTTTTTTTATTTGTAGATGTATCAGCACTGGTATCTTTCATCAAAGTTTTAGTGTTTGATATCACTGTAGATATCTATATGTGGGAGGGTTTTTTGTTTTATGTCTACTCTCTCCTGTACATGGTTCAAACCTCTTTTTAGGTTCCCATGCGCAAAATAACCATTGAAATGATATAGGAAATTAACAATATTATACAAGTTTTAATCACTCTCACTCTCTTGCACACACTCAGGTGTCAACCTGTGGAAGGTGGAACAAAGGCCTAATGTTGGCTCCATGTTGCTGAGGCTGGATTTTGAGACTGATGTGGTCCCAAGGCTGCTGTTTCTCAAAGACATCGGAGTGGAAGACTCTTGTTTTGGATACATCATCACACGAAACCCCTTTATTCTCACTGAGAATTTGGAAAATCTGCAGTCTAGGTAAGGTTGGAAAAGGGACAAAAGTCTGATCATTCCAAAATCTGATTGATGAATGAGGTGTGTTTTGAATCGAATCACTTCCCCCATCTTGTTTGCAAAGAGTGAAGTACCTCAAGTCAAAGAAGTTCAGTTCTGAGACTGTGGCCTCCATGGTGTCCAGAGCACCCTATTTACTCAACTTCAGTGTGAAGAGGCTGGACAACAGACTGAGTTTCTATCAACAGGAGCTCAGTCTCAGTGTTTCTAATGTAAGCCTTTTAAATGATGCATATGGTCTTAGTGAGGAGCCGAGTCCAAATGTAAGATTCTCTTTCTTCACAAAACAAACAATAAGCATCTAACATTTCATTTACAGACACGGAATATTGTCGCTCGTCTACCCAGATTGTTATGTGGTAGTTTGGAGCCTGTTAAAGAAAATCTGAAGGTACTTAATAAAGAAAAGATATTATTATAACCTCTGAAGTTCTAATTTAATAAATGTTGAGAAAATAATTTTAAAGTGTGCGTTTGTATTTGCCTAAACTCAGGTGTGTGAAATAGAGTTTGGCCTGAAGAGAAATGAGATCCAACACATCATCATTGCCGTCCCAAAAGTGCTAACTGCCAATAAGAAGAAGCTAACCCAAATATTTAACTTCCTCCACAACACCATGAACATCCCCCACAGGCTGATTGTCAAGTTCCCACAGGTAGGTTATTTTGTGATTTGTCTGTCTTTTGAGAATGTGGGATAAATTTAAAGTTGATAAATTGAGTATCTCATATGTCCTCTTTTAGGTCCTCAATTCCAAGTATTTGCGGATCAGAGAGCGACATCTGTTCCTCCAGTATCTTGGAAAGGCTCAGTATGACCCAGCACAGTCCAACTACATTTCATTGGACCGCTTGGTGTCCTTACCAGATGAGGCCTTCTGCACTGAGGTGGCTTTGGCCACATTAGACGACTTTTATTTGTTTCAAAAGACACTTTGAATTCTACAACATCAGACACATATAGACCTGATCCTTTAAATATAGACAAGATCCATTAACTTTGAAATAAATTTGATGTTAAATAAATGTAGTAGTTGTTCTGTTGCATTTTTTTTTTTTTCATTTCATGCAGTGTATACACCTGAAATACTGCTCCGATATAGACTATAACTGTGATTATATATGTGATTTAAAAAAAAAAAAAAAACAACTTAGTGGCGTTTGTCTTGCACATCGGCGGTGGCAATGCCGAATGCAGCTTCATGTGGAATTCAAGCATGCTTACTCAATTGCTGCAGTGTAATGTTTGAAACATTTGTAGTGCATTGTGTACTAAATTTTATGTTTCTTAGACTTGCATGGGGATCTTCTCTTGATTTGAGTTGTAGGGTTATTGAAAAATGGCAGTAGCTCTAGTTTAATTAATAAACAGTCTTGCCAAACTGCTTAATCAGCACCACATTAGATATTCTTTGCAAAAGAAACTCTGTGAGAAATCATTTGGATTTCTTTTATTGAAAGTATTAATTTAAACCAAGAGCACATAGAGCACGATTCTTAAAATTGTGTCTGAGTTTTAGATAATTAGGCCTGTGTAAATGCAAATGGGATCAAATTTAATATGAATGTGCTTTTTTGCTTGAAGGTCAAGTCTGATGCCCAAAGAATTTGTCCAAGAGCTTTCCATGTAGCACCAAAATACCAAATGTGACAGGGATCTGATAATTTGATAGAGTAATCGTGTTGACTCTAATGGACAGACAAAGGCCACAGGGTACAACATTAGCTTTCTGATGTTAATGGTAGTAGATGGGTGCTCACGTTTCAAGGACTCTACAATTTTTTTGATGTAAAGTCTTGATCAATCTATCAACCCAAAGTCTTTCTTGACGTTACAGATGTTTGTGGGCTCATTTCCTGAATTAACTCAATGATGTTTCTGTTCAGTTGAAAAAGGCTGCATCACTTTAAAGGTGGGGTGGGAGATCTTGGAAAAAACGGTTCCGGCAATTCAACACAAGTGAGATTTTGAAAATATACAC